>CAXFZM010000328.1:0-23339 GCA_964007475.1 Hybos culiciformis
AAGTGAAATTTCAAATTCTTGACACATTAAAGTCCAACAAATGATACAAATTTGAATATAATATTAAAAAAATCGATTATAGAAAATGATGAAAACTTTATATTTAATAAAAATGTATAGTGTAATGATATTATCATTACCAAAATTAAAATAAAACTAAATTGATAAAATTATTAAAATCTTGTTGAACCCTAAAATAATATAGAATTAAGATTACGGTAAATTATAATAAATTTGATTGGGTGACCAATCACTAATTAATAAGTCAAAATAATAAAAATAATAATTTGGTATGAATCTGATATTAGTAAATAATATTGTATATAAAAATTTATTATTATGTAGATAAATTGTATATAGAATTTAAGAATTTTTAGTATATAAGATTTTGTATAAATATGATAAGTTTTTAGAATAAAATCCAGATTGAAATTTGATCTCAAATAGATATCTCACTTTTATTAAACGGCTTCCCTGAGCTATACAATACAGGTAAGATAGCTTTCCGAGCAATATAATACGGATAACAAGGCTTGGTAAGCCTATCAAATATACCAAGCTGTTCCAAGCTAAAAATGGAATATCCGGCTCTTAAGCCAAAACGAAAGCGCGTCCCGCTCTAATAGGACATACGGCTGAATACAGCCTAGACAATAGGATCTCCATAATGACATGCTAGTGGTCATTATGGATTAGGGAATTCAATAGGCCTTAGATGTCTTGGACAACATAGATGTCCAACCCATGATCCATCATAAGATAAATAACCATAAAGAAGAAAGTCAATAGAAACGTTCCATTAAATGAGAAAACATTTTTTCCTTTACATGGCGATCCTGCAAACCGCAAATTATATAATACAGAACCAAAATAACCATAAATTTTAAAAGATGGAACAAAATGTTCAACAAAAATTTCAATCACATAGAAAACACAAAAAATAAAAATTAAAATTTTGTAAATAATACGATATATTGTCAAAAATAAAAATTTTTCTATGAAATTATAAAAAAGAAATGTATAAAAGAAATTCACAAGAAAATTAATTATATATAAAAATGAAATTTTACAAACAAAAAAAATAATTATAAAAAAAAAAAATAAATGAAATTCACAAGAGAAATAATTATATGAAATTTTACAAAAAAAAAATGTATATTACTTTATTATTATAAAAATAACAAATTTTTTTTATATATAAATTTTACATGAAATATATAAATAAAATTTTTAAATCAAAAAATTTTCAAAAAATTATAAGAATGTTACTTAAGAACACCCTAAAAAATTTTAGAATTAACACAAATATAAAATTATATTACGAACATCCTATTAAATTTTTTTTCAATAGACAAAAAAAAAAAAAAAAAAAAAAAAAACACTTGTCTATCAATTCTTTTAACAAAAAAAAAAAAAAAAAACTTTCTTCTTAAATACAAAAAGAAATTACTCATTATCTATCCATTATAAAAATTTTTAAATGATACGTCACAATAATATGACACATCAAATATTTTCACTTAGACAAAATTATTTAATATTACGATTGATTTGAAATTGCATATCCCTAAGAATAGTTTACACACAAAAAATTTTTTTCTCTGAGATCAGGAAACAAACATCACTGATCAAAATCAAATTTAAATGCCCACATTTATATCCAAATGTATAAGTTAATCATCATTATCCAATAAAATTCATAATTGATACTGGAACAGATAAGTCTGTCACCAATGAACTATTTACGAAATTTATTGAAAATAAGAATGAATAATTTAGGATATTGGCAATAAGAGTCATTAGGCACTCTTTTATTATTGTATAAATTCCCAATTGATGAAATTTCCAATTGACGGAATATTTAGGCCGAGATTTCTAATAGATGAAATTCTCCGCATTAATTAGTTTTGAGATTAATGATTAATTCAAACTAAATCAGTCGACTAGAGATATTAGCACTGAATTATATGTCCATGAGACACTTGTCCTGAGTAAATAGATAACTCTAGGAATAGTTATATAATTGATATACCAGAGATATAATACACAAATTAAACAAAAAAAAAAAAAAAAAAAAAAAAGGGAACATTCATTAAAAGAACAATTATAAAAATAAAATAAAAATAATAAGATTCAATTACAAAAAAAAAAGTTTCAATCGTAACATTAATCATTGTCTGTAACAAACACCACAAATTCAAATTCAAAAAATAACATTAACATTAATTATTATTTGTAACAAACACCACAAATTCAAATTCAAAAAATAACATTAACATTAATTATTATTTGTAACAAACACCACAAATTCAAATTCAAAAAATAACATTAACATTAATTATTATTTGTAACAAACACCACAAATTCAAATTCAAAAAAAATTTTAAAAATATAAAAATTTTCTTATTTCCTAAAAAATCATAAAATTTTTTTTCTAAAAGGGAAAGGATGTAATGATATTATCATTACCAAAATTAAAATAAAACTAAATTGATAAAATTATTAAAATCTTGTTGAACCCTAAAATAATATAGAATTAAGATTACGGTAAATTATAATAAATTTGATTGGGTGACCAATCACTAATTAATAAGTCAAAATAATAAAAATAATAATTTGGTATGAATCTGATATTAGTAAATAATATTGTATATAAAAATTTATTATTATGTAGATAAATTGTATATAGAATTTAAGAATTTTTAGTATATAAGATTTTGTATAAATATGATAAGTTTTTAGAATAAAATCCAGATTGAAATTTGATCTCAAATAGATATCTCACTTTTATTAAACGGCTTCCCTGAGCTATACAATACAGGTAAGATAGCTTTCCGAGCAATATAATACGGATAACAAGGCTTGGTAAGCCTATCAAATATACCAAGCTGTTCCAAGCTAAAAATGGAATATCCGGCTCTTAAGCCAAAACGAAAGCGCGTCCCGCTCTAATAGGACATACGGCTGAATACAGCCTAGACAATAGGATCTCCATAATGACATGCTAGTGGTCATTATGGATTAGGGAATTCAATAGGCCTTAGATGTCTTGGACAACATAGATGTCCAACCCATGATCCATCATAAGATAAATAACCATAAAGAAGAAAGTCAATAGAAACGTTCCATTAAATGAGAAAACATTTTTTCCTTTACAATAGTACCAGAGATGATAGAAAATATGAAAAATTGTTTGGTTCATTTTTTTTGCTTTTTTTAATTATATATGAAAATAAAACAGTTTTACTAGTTTTAGTAACCAATGAGCAATGACACATCTCTATTTCGATCTCTATCGATCTCTATTTACTATTATCTCTGATGGTACATAATGAATATCGTTGGTTTACAAGCAAAATTCACTAAGTACATTTTCCAAGATTTTGATTTTTTGTACTAAATTAAGTCATTATAATGCCAACTTTATATGGGCAAAATCTTATAAGTCGTAAATTGATATTGTTGAGGTTTATTGCACTAAGTCAATCGTGCTATTATAATACAATCAGAAATTCCTAAGTTGACTTAGTGAGTTTTAAAAGTAGTTTTTTGACTTAGTGATTTCTGCTTTTAAACCGACGATATGTAGGTATAATTTGTATAGTCATTAAATTATAATACAACTTGACTGACATGTGTTATTTGATCATTTATTTATCTTCGATGAAATACAATGGATATATAAAGAAAATTCTAATTTTACTATAATTTGAGTGCGATCGCAAAATGAGACTATTTCAAAACATGAAATATTCCTTTTTTGCTACAGAAAATTTCTTGTTTTTAAAAAATCGAGATAGCTTGACATTAAATATGTATCATCTGTAACGTCTGCATAAATTGTCGATTTTTAAAGTGAGGCTCACTTAAAAGAACACCTATATAAACTTAGATTGTTATCGGGAATTTAAATATTCCTTTCCCTTTGCAGATTTAAAAAAAAAAACATTTCGGAACGATTTTTACTTCAAAAAAGATTCAATTTATTAAAATAACAGCTGTGAAATAGTGTCGTTCCAAAGGTAACTGGAATATTCGTCTAAAATAATTCGTCTATAATTAGTCTAAAAACTATTTATCTAATAACATTTCGTCTAAAAGTGCAATTCGTCTAAAAACAAATAGTCTAGAAATTATTCATCTAAAATAATTTCGTCTAAAAGGGCAATTAGTCTAAAAAAAATTAGTCTAAAAACTTTTCATCTAATAACAGTTCTTCTAAAGTAGTTCGTTTCAGAAGGAAAATCGTTTAAAATATAAAAAAGGTTGTAATTAATTTTTTTTATATATATATACCTATATAATATAATAATTAACAATTTTTTTTTTAGAATATAATATTATCAGCTATAGCTTTAACATAATCCATAATTGGCGTTTCTTCATATCGTTGCACAATATTTTCGATACGCTTCCAATGATCAATGAATATTGCAACAACGTCTGATTTTTTCCCTGTTCCGTTATTAAAAATGATATGAACTTCCAAATAGAAGGATGATGTACTTCCACCAAAGACGCAAATCCATGGTGCCAACCTTCTAAATGGTTGTTACTACTCGGTAAATTAGGTTTACTGAATATATTCCAATCTTTGATCGTAAATTTTGGTCCAATTGGTTTCCCACGTCTATCTGATTGTCCACCAATAAAATTTTTTTCAAAATATTGCAGGAGAACAGGCATTATTTGTTCCAGCATATCATATGTCGAAGAAACGTCCTCGTACGCTAAAGCTGCAAGCATTCGAATATTCATTGCAAATTTGCTGTCGGTGTCGTACTTTCTTTTAAACCCTTTATCAGCAATATTGCGATAAAGAGCTTGTTTAAAATGAAAAAAACATGTTCTTATTTCTGCTTGAGGGAAAGCGACTTTGAAGGCATTTATGGACGCTAATTCCATATCCAGTAAAATTGACGATGGGTTCAGACAACTTTCAAACTTCTTCAGTTCATTTAGAAAACATTCGTAGGTATTTTGTTGTTTATTCGGCAATAAAGCAAATACTAAAGGAACAGACTTGTTGTTTATTATACAATGTATTGTATAAAACTGTTCAAAAAGATTTGGACAAGTTTTGAATGTTCCGTCAGCGTACTATTCCAGTGATTGTGACAGCAGAATTAAATTCCGAACTGTTGAAAATATGAGAATTAAGGAACAGACTTGTTGTTTATTATACAATGTATTGTATAAAACTGTTCAAAAAGATTTGGACAAGTTTTGAATGTTCCGTCAGCGGAATGGTGATTGTGACAGCAGAATTGAATTCCGAACTGTTGAAAATATGAGAATTCTATTTTCCACTCCTAAGCCGCTGTCATATAGGATAAATGATTCGCCTCTAGTTGTTTTTCGAAGGCTTTCAGGAATCACTAAATCCATACGAGAATTTGGTAAATCTAGAAAACTATTATTCTGCCGCAGCTTGCGAATTGTTCTTTTTGCCGAAGATATTTTTGTTAGTTTTGCGGCAATTTCAAGTGGTACATTAGCATATGCTTTACTTACAATTAATTTTGGAGAGTCATTTGAAGTCAAAGCAATATTTTTAGTTCCGGTCTTCACCATGTCAGCTTCCAGCTGAGTAGCGTCTGCTGCATGAAAATGTTCACCCTTTGAATTTTTTATGACCCATTTTACAGTAGTTATTCGTACCTTGCATTTGACGCGTTCATACTGGCAGCATTTCCAGTACGTACAATCTTCATGGGAACCATTTCTGTAAAAAACATAACCATCAACAACCAGACGATTTCTGTTTTTTTCACTTGCGGAAAATTTCAATCTTGGGACTTTTTTTTCCATTGTTAATATATTTTATTTAATTATTATTAATTTTTAAATTATTATTTATATTTTATCAAATTGAACTAAATATATAAAATAATTTTAATTTAAAAAGAAAATAAATTTGAATTTATTATATCTTTATTTGTATGAGAAAATAATTTAACGTCGCCAACTTGTATGTTTCTTTATATAAATTTTTGTAATTACTTGAAAATAATAAGAATATGAAAATAATAAGAATATTTTTTTAAAACTTGGACTGTTTCGAAGTCAAATACATAATTCGTCTAAAAGTTATTCGCCTAAGCGGGCAATTCGTCTAAAAGTTATTCGCCTAAGCGGGCAATTCGTCTAAAATTAAGTAGTCGCAAAATTCGTCCACAATCAGGGAATCCTGATTGTGGACGAATTTTGCGACTACTTAATTTTAGACGAATTGTTTTAGACAAATTGTTTTTAGACAAATTGTTTTTAGACGAATTGTTTTAAACGAATTGTTTTAGACAAATTGTTTTAGACAAATTGTTTTAGACTAATTGATTTTAGACGAATTGTTTTAGACGAATTGTTTTAGACGAATTGTTTTAGACGAATTGTTTTAGACGAATTGATCTTAGACGAACTGTTTTAGACGAATTGCACGCGAACCCGTTCCAAAACTAGAAATTAAAATAATGTTTCTGTTTCTAAAATATGATTTGGGACGGACGCTTAGTTAAGAGTCTAGAATTTATTATATGGGCGTATAATAATAACAGCAATTTTAATCACTAGCAAAATCATGAACGATGACGTCCTAACATTACGCCTATATAGCTAAATAATGGGGATGCATGGAAAAGGACTTGATTATGCTCTTAATTAATTCTTTCTCTAAATTTTGACTCAATTAAGGATGTTAATTTCATCTAACTAACAAAATAATAATTATTGTTTTTTAGTTTAATTTAAAACTTATATTACAATCAAACCATAAAATTTGTCATCATTCAATTAAGAAAAATCTGAATCATAGATTCAATTAAAATGCAAATGTTCACGTTATTATTTAAAAAAAGTTTTTCTTTAGGAAAATAAATGATGTTTCATGGTTCTCGCTTTTTCCTTTAAAATTAAAATGTTTATGCTTAAATAAATTTCATTATTACACTTCCATATAAAAATAGAAAAATAACTTCATCTCGAAAATGAGACAACATATTATGGAAACAAAAAAAATAATTAAAATTAAATTGATGATGGTTTGAAATTGTATATATTTATAAATTTAAAATTTCATGATAAGATTTCGTTTTGATCCCAAAAACAGCATTATGTGACTATAGGCCAATCCCTAAAATGTAGATGCAAAAAAAAAATTATTAAATGTCAAAAAACAAAAAGAAGCAGTGACTAAATTAACGTATTCTATCGTACAATAGTTCTATAGTCTATCTGCGTCAACGTGAGCAACAGATATGGTAACCTACCTCAGTGAAGTAGACGGATGACGACTGCGAAGGGGGATCTTCGGTTTCATAAGTGAAACGGATCATTTTTTAAATGAGAAAACAAATTAGCGAATATTATGTATCTTATGTATGTGTGTGTATTTATATATGTTCTATCTATAATTATATATATGTTTATAAATATAAATTAAATATTCTGTTTTTGATTGCAATTTTATTTTTAATTTAAACTTTGATACTTCTTATGTATATACGATTTTATTTTTAATTATTATTCTTTTAATAACAATTTTTCAACTTTGACATTATTATGTTTTTTTTATTTATGATTTTCATTATTTCTTTCATTACAATTTTTTAGATGAGATTTTATTTTTTTTTTCATTCAAGAAATTCACTTTATTTTTATTTCATACAAGAAAGAAAAGAGTAATGAAAACATAAATTGAATTGACTTCTTTTTTTCTTTTTTTTAATTGAAAATTAAATTATGTTCTTGATTAAGTTCATTTCAAATTGGTAAAATTTTTTTAGGATTAAACTGTCAATATTTTATGTTTTTTCTATCGTATGAAGATTATTACATTCATCTTCATACGATAGAAAAAACATAAAATATTGATATCTTTTTTGATTCTGTATGTTTGTAACTTGTGCTTGTGTTGAGATTATGTCAATCTTTATTGAAAAAAAAATTTGTCAAATAAAATACATAAAATCAATAAATAAAAAATTTGGGCACGATTTCTTTTTTAATTTTCGTAATAATAACTAAATTGGTATGAGTTTTCAATTTTTGTCGAGCGTTGAGTCGTTCCTTATTTTAAAACTTGATTCTTTCATTTTGAAAAAAAATCAAGCCTGGTTTCAAACGGAGATTGATTCGCAATATTGACTTAATGTTACTCAAACCAAAATATTGTGAAATTTTAAACTAACAAGCAAAATAAATTAATGTCGACCCAGTTTTGCTCCAAACTTAAAATTTCTCATTAACAGGAATTAATATTATAAAAACTTGTTCTTAAACTTTTATGAAAGTGTAATTCTAACGTTCTAATTTTGTTCAATGGAAAAGCTGAGATTGTTTGTCTTCAAAATATCTGATTTTTAATTACTATTTCTATATACATTGAATACATAATATTGAGGCAGGAATTTCAATTTGCATTCATAACCTAAGGATTTTTTTTTAAGATAATGCTAAATATGCAATTCTCAACAATTATATAGAAAATTAAAGAAAATTATAGTTATTATTACCCTTATCTAGTTATATTTTGTACGTATATATAAATATATAATTATCTTGTTCGAATATAACGTAGAATGTACATAAATATGTGTCATTATTTATGTACATTCTACGTTAAATCTTATGCTAAAACCGCTTTCTAGAATTTCTACTTTGTAAAGAAAAATCTCAAGATCGATATTTTAGAATTTAGAGACTCTTAAAAATCTTGTTCAGTTTAAAACCCAAATGGATGGCATTTTATTAAAAATATCATTAGAGTGTATATAATGCTTACAATAGTTGACATCAAGCTCACGTATACATCATATTACTGAATTTAAACTAAATTTATGATTTTTATGTAAATTTATCCTTGTTGCTTTTGTTTATTCCCTGAGTAAATTGTTACATGAATAAAAACAATTTAATTTTTAATCTAATTTTTAATGATAAAAAAAAGGGCAATGACTATTCGTTTCCGTGAATTTAACACAAAAAAAAGAATCTTAAGCAAACTTTGTTCATTTTAATGAAATTTTCTCATAAAAACAAATTTAATACTACAAAAAAGGGACTAATAAAGATCCAGTTATTTTTATAAAAAATAAAAAAAAGTGTATAACATATCGCTCATTCACAAGAAAAATGTTTCAATTCAGTATTTTTAGGATTTTTAAGTTGAACTTATTAATTGAGTACCAAAAGTATTTCAATTAATTTTGAAAACTTACTTTTAGTTTTTTAATAAATACATCTGCATATTATGTATGACCTCTTTTTTTTGCGTTAAATATGGGAACATTATACATTAAATATGAGAACATTACACAGAAAAAAAAAGAGTAGCCTTTTTATCTAAACTTCAAATAAAATCATCTAATGTTTGTGATTGAATTTTAGCCATTCAAACTGTTTAATTGCGCCAGCTATTCTTTTCAAATGATTCTATTCAAATGATTTGCTACAAATCGTAATTATTTGATTCATTTACTAATTTAAATGAAATATCTAATTTGCATTATCCGTTTTTGACCCCTCAAATACAAAAAATAACTCAAATGTTTTTTTTGATTTTTTTTTAATTTTTTTTTTTAACTTTTTTGGTTTTTTTTTTGTTTTTTTTCTTTTTTTCTTTTTTTTTTAAACTTTTTTGGTTTGTCACACATCTAAGTACTATCACTACGAGACATTGCTTTTTTTTTTTTTAGCTTTTTTGGTCGGTCAACCATCTAAGTTCTATCACAACGAGGCGTTGCTTAACCGTTTTGTTCAATGTTATGAATTCTTCCACTGAGCTATGTCAGTGATATACAACAATGTATTAATAGACAATATTAAATCGGTTTCTATGAAAACTTTCTACAATTGAATTGTCAAAGAATGTTACTGTACAATTCTACTATTTTTGTAGTTGATATATTGAAATATTTATTTCAAATCCAATAATTAAATTTGCTGAATCATATAATGTTTAGATAATTTTAAAATTTACCTTAATTTTCATTTTAACAAATTCGTTTTAATATTTCAAATAAATGAATTGTTAAAAACAACTATTGAATTTAATAATTCTTTCAATTAATTATTTGTATTTTAAAAATTTAAATCAATGAATTTTCATTAGAAAAATCAGTCAGTTTTGAATTTTTTTTCAACTATTCAAGTAATTACTTTGTTTAAAACATTAGTTAAATTAAAGAAATCTGACTCATTTAATTATGTTTAGTCAATTATTCTAATTTATTTTTTTCTATGTATCATTAACCGCTTTTCATATATATAAAACATACATTTCTATAATTATTATATATAATTGTAACAAAAAAATATTTTTACTAATATGTATTAGAATTTCGTATTATGTTGTTTTTCTTACAAATGAGCGACATTTACATTATCTCTATATAAATATATAAAAACAGTAAATAATATATTTAATCATGGTACATTAAATACGTGACTTCATCTAATTTTATCTTCCGGCATATTAAGTTCACTTCAAATGACCAATGCTATTTATTTCGATTAGAATTTTACTACTTTCCACATAAAATAATTTTATGGTAAATATAGAAGATATCTTCATTTTAAAAGTTAAATAAAATGGATATAAAAATTCAGGATATTAGGTAAGTATCTATAATATGCTTAACGCACCAAAAATAATTTTCTGAACATAAAAATGTTATTCTTGTAAATGTTTAACAAAAAAATTGTTTACTCTTTTATAAGGTGTAATTTCAAAATTGCTTCAGGTTAAATAATAATAATAATAACTAAATATACAAAACAAATATTGATTTATGTATATTGAAAATTGGAGTTTTTATATAATAAATTTTAAAGCCTGCGAAATAAAATATTTTTCCAATAAGCAAATAAATTTATTTTTGATTTAATTGAATTGTAACGATTCAAAAATGAAAATAATAATAATAAAAAAACAGAAATTTTTCCAACGATTAAAATGCAATTATATTTTATTCTGCCGTACATACTTTGAAATAAAATGATTACTATTACAGTCTCAAAAGTTTCTCAAATTAATGAAGAAATAATTTTGCCATAAGGTTAAAGTTTGGCTTATAAATTGGTCTTAAGCTTTAACTATTTTACATCGCTTAAAAGACTTTTTTCATACAACGATCAACGGTCCAATATTAAATTTTAATTAGACTTCAACCAAAATTTAAATTTATACATTTATACAAAGCCCGATTATGTAATATAATAAAAAAGGTGTATTTTAAAATATTTATAAGATACACAATCTGAATCAAATGTCTAAAAACAAATAAAAAAAAATACAGAAAAAGATACATAATATGCTGTTTATACATATTTTATGTGTATATCTACATATTATATTTAGGGTCACGCAATAATTGAATTGCTTATGGACCAAAAAAGAAATTTATTGCAAATGCCGTCGAAATTTTTTATTACAACATAACATATTACATATATATACAAAATTGTTTTTCGGTATTTTGGGTTTACTTTCGTGAACAAAAAATAATATACTTTTGTTTACTTTATTAGCATTCTTTTTGTTGTCGTAACATAATTTTCACATATTATTATGAATTAATATTATTTATTAAAAAATATTGGTTTGGACATTTATTAATAATAGTCCCTTGATAGGAAATAAAAAGTTAATAATAACTCAAAGACAAGAAAGAAAGAAAATTATATAAAATACAAACGTACGTTACTTATATATATAGAACAAAATACAAAATGTAAAGAGGATTTTGAAATTATATTAAAAAAAAAAACACAAAAAATATTAATAATTTTTCAGGATACACACTGAGTTTGACGCTGTTTGCCTACTACTTCCTTACTATATAGCTATCTCTAGAGAAGCTGGACTGGAAAATGATATAGTTTAAATATTCAATGCTGTTAAAAAATCAAAAGCTTCAAACTCTTTTAATATTGGGATGCTGTTCTCAAAAATAGATTTAAAAACTATTATCTTAAACTTTTGAAGCTGGATAAATCATATTTTAATAAATTTTCTTAAACTATATGCATCCACTATGCATGCATAAAAAAGAAAATTTCTCATTACGAAAAGAAAATTTCTCATTACAGAACGAAAATATAAATTATTAATATTACATTGAGTTACGATTTCAAATAAAAATTTGCTCTTTAGAAATACATTTTGTGACAAATATCAAATATTTTAGTTGTCCACTTAAATTAAATGTTGTTTATAAAAGACTATAGGCTCACAACTTACAAGATTTATTTATTTTTACACTAATAAAAATTTTTATTTCATCAAACAGAAATCTTTGGGTTTTATAATAATCCAAATTTTATTTTGTATCATTTTTCTTTTATATCATAACTTGAAAAGTAATTTCATAAAAATTTACAAAAAATATTAAGACATTATTAAACTACATATTTTTAAATGAAAAGCCCACAAAATTTAATGTACAAAAAAAAACCACATAGATCAATAATTTTCTGTTGAATTATTCTACAGCCTTGCGAGGGTGTGATGTCCTTTTTTAACAAGAGCAGTTTCACGATACTTTTGAATAAAATATATTCATTGGATCTAAATTTTAAATATAACATTAAAAAAATTAATTAATTTTTAACTCAAATGATTTTTACACAAAAAATTATATTCACAAGAAGCAAATTTATCAATTCTTTTCACAATTTCTTTGAGGTTTAATACTCACTTACAGGGCGAAAATCAGTTATAAAAATCCTGTCTTTTATTAATTCCTAACCTTTTTCCCGTCCTCAAAATAATAGTTATTTTGAAACAAAATAGATAAATAAATTGATAAATGAAAAAATTGAGTTCGAAATTCAATCATTTCTTTTGTTTAACTACCAAATAATGTTTCCTGAAATTGTTTTTACATAATATCTGAAATATTTGTTAAGGAATCTATTACACACAAGTGAGTGAGTGTTTTCTTCAATCTTTAGTAAAAATTTTGCGAAAAAAAATTTTGCCGTCGAAAAATGTATGAAAATTTTGAGTGGCCGTGTCTCCAAAACGGGGCATTTCCGAGAAAAAAACTTTTGAATTTGTTGATTTGGGAACCGCCTGTACTTCCTCACCAAGTTTCTGCCACATCGGGCTAATTTTTTTTTTTTTTTTTTTATATACTTCGAAAGAAAAAAAATTTTTCCATAGAAAAATGTATGAAAATTTTGAGGGGCCAAATCTCCGAAACGGAGCATTTCCAAGAAAAAAGCTTCTGTATTTAGTGGTTTGGGCACCGCCTCTACCCAATCACCAATTGGCGATGAATTGCTGGCGATGAATTGCTGGCGATGAATTGCTGGCGATGAATTGCTAACGATGAATTGCTGGCGATGAATTACTGGCGATGAATTGCTGGCGATGAATTACTGGCGATGAATTACTGGCGATGAATTGCTGGCGATGAATTACTGGCGATGAATTACTGGCGATGAATTGCTTGGCGATGAATTGCTTGGCGAATAATTGCTTGGCGATGAACTTTTTGACTATGAATTGCTTGACGATGAATTGCTGGCGATGAATTGCTGGCGATGAATTGATTCGCGATGAATTGCTAGGCGATGAATCAGCCGCTTACCGGATAATATATATATATACGATTTTTTTTACACATAGGTATACTGTATACATATATTTTATTTAAAAAAATAATAATGTTACATTCGTGGTTTCGTTATCCATAGAATACCAGAATTGTTAAAAAACAAAATTTTAAATTAAAGCTTAAATCAAAATGAATTATAATTTTTTTTTAATATATAATATTTACAATTTGTTTTTATAAAAATTCTTTAAATACATTTTTGGATATACATACCTACCTATATATTTATTTGAGTACATCCAAATTTCTAGCCGGAAACCACAAATATAAAAGAATTTAATTTTAATATAATTTTTTATATTTGCTTTATTTTCTACATATTTTTGTATTCTAAAAAAAAAAAAAAAATAGCAAATACAAATCGTTAATCTTATTTCGGGTCCTTCATGTACAAGTACATAAAAAAAAAGAAACCAAAAAAAAAACATAAAATATGAATCGCCAGCAATTCATCGCCAAGCAATCCATCACCAGCATTGCTGGCGATGAATTGCTGGCGATGAATTGCTGGCGATGAATTACTGGCGATGAATTGCTGGCGATGAATTACTGGCGATGAATTACTGGCGATGAATTGCTGGCGATGAATTACTGGGGATGAATTGCTGGCGATGAATTACTGGCGATGAATTACTGGCGATGAACTTTTTGACGATGAATTGCTTAACGATGAATTGCTGGCGATGAATTGCTGGCGATGAATTGCTTGGCGATGAATTGCTAGGCGATGAATTAGCCTAGATTCATATTATCCATATAAAAATAGAATTAAAAATTTTAATATTTCCTACATGTAACTACACAATGAAAAAATAATTCTTTTGAGATTCAGAACTAACAAAATGGTAATAAATTATAAAGCAAATAGAAAATGAACTATCCAAGTCCAAAAAAATAATGTAAATGTTATATTTTGAGTAGTTTGAGGATAATTGGGACAGTAAAAGAGAAAAACTTGTTAGTATACTTAGTATACTAATTAGGCAGAAATATGTGAAACCATGGCATGGCATATTAATTATGATTTTAATTTAAAATGTTATCAAATAATAGAAAAAAGCTATAAATATGTAGTGGTCACACTACTAATAAGTCTAGGGTGAAACCGACAAATATATTAAGACTTTTCCACCAGAGGGAAACATTATCACACACAACACTCTCACTCCAGTTTTTACTTTTCTTTGATATAAGAAAATAAAAAACGAGTTAGTTGCACGTTGAATCTCAAGAATTACAAAAGTGAATTTTAAAGTAATTGCTGTGAAATTAAATCTAAATTGTAAAACTTAAATAATTTAATAGTTAATATTAAATTAATAATAGAATAAGCATAAATTAATAATAAAATTATAATCCTAAAATTATAATAAAGTAATATTGTCAAGGATAAAAAATTGCGTTTCACTTATCCAACTAGATTGGCCGACGCAACCATCGCCTAACGACAAGAACTACATTGGTGACCCCGCTTACCAGATAATCTGGTCAAAATTCATTTTGCGGATCACACAAGCTAACACGCTTGGCAACTAATCTGCTCAAAAATTCAATTTTTTTAAATCTAAAAATCTGGCAAGAACATTATTTTTTGAAGTCCACATTAGAGTTCACACATTAGAGAACCTACTCATAAATACCAAAAATAATTAGAAAACAAACATGAATTTCTATAAAAACATAAAAGCTGTAATATAAAAATCAATCATAAAATTTTTAAAATCAAAAAAAAAAAAAAAAAAAAGAATCATCGATAATGAAGTAACCTTCAAATAATCTTGGAAACAATTTACAAAAATTTTAATTCGACAGTTATTTAAAAACCATAGAAAAATAAAAAAAAACCTAAAAACAATTACTAAACAAACACAATAAAAATTTTCAACACATATAATAAATTAATTTCAAAAATCATTGTGCATTTTAAACTAACACATCAACATAATATTCATCATTTATCATTGTAAGTGTGCAGCAGTGATCGGTAAGCCTTACAACTTATATTATTATTCACCATAGTTTTGCGCCCACTATAATCACCATACAACACACACATCAACAACATAAATGACAAATGCCAAACTTTGTTTATTAATTTTTTTTTAGACTTCAAAATAAAAACAAAAATTATTAAAAAAATTAAAACTTTTTGTACAATTAAAATAAAAAATAAAATTTGTTACCCAATTTGAAAGAAAATAAAAATAATTTCAACAACACAATAATTATTCATAAAAACAATTAAATTTTTTAATTTTAAATTTTTCCTAAAAATTTTAGTTCCAAATAATTAGCAATTTTTTTTCAAAAAGAAATTATTTTTATTTTTTTAATGCTGAAATAAAACACAACAATTAAAATAAGATTATATGTAACATTTTACAATATTTGCAACAATTTTAATAGTGAATAAATTTTTTAATTTATTTTCAAACTACAAATTCAAAATTATTTTTTTTGCATTTAACAGTCAAAATTACTGCATTACAAAATAAATCTTATAATTTTTATGACATTCCAATATAGAATTTTACTGTCATTATTTAATTGAATTAATAAATTAAACTTAAACCTAATAAATATTATTAAATTTATTTTCAATTCAATTTGTATTCTCGAGAAATAAATTTTTCTTGAAACATTTTAAATATTTCCTTGATATATTTTAAAAAGTTATTAAATATTTTCGAAACATTCCAATTCAAAATCATAACGTCACAAACGACAAAACATTAATCTTGAACATTAAGAATCATAACAATTTTTTTTATCGATAATACAAGTTGAATTCCTTATTTATATTATCTACATATATTTTATAAAATTATATTAAACTTTTATTGTTACATTCAAATAAGAATTTATTTAAAATTATTATTATAACTCATACAAACTAGTTGTTTTACGTTTATACAATAAAACTACTTTACAATCACGCAATAAAATTTCATTGATTTTTAAAATGATACGTCGAACATCGAAATCCATCAAACAAAAAAATTAATTTATTAAGCTTGATTCAATATTTTTGCACACTAAACATAAATTTCGCGTTATTTAAGATAAAACAAATTTGGGATTAATTCGTATTTTCTCGTAATTTCTTAATTACAAACACAATACACTTTAAACTTAAATTTAATATAATTAATTTTTCCTTACTTTCGACATTCAAATTTGATTTTCAATTTGCAACTCCATTTTTGTTCACAAATCAAAACTTTTAAAAATTTTTTTTGATTTTTTCAAAAAATTTTTTTTATTTAAAAAAAAAAAAAAAAAAAAAAAAAAAAAAAAATCGTTTTGATTTTCCAAGAATTTTTAGCTTTTAATTTTCAACTTTAAAATTTTTTTTTGACTTTTTCAAACATTTTCTTTAAAAAAATCGTTTTGATTTTCCAAGAATTTTCAGCTTAAAAATTTTTTTTCTAAAAAAATTTTAAAGGTTTCAACATTTAAACAATTTTTCCCCATAACTCCAAATTACCTTTACTCGGAATAAGTCTTTTTCATTTCTTTTAAAATTTTTCTCTCGAACAAATTCTTTTGAATAAATTACAATGACAGATAAAGGTACAGGTTCAGGTACAGGTTCAGGTACAGGTTCAGGTACACGTTCAGGTACAGGTTCAAGTACAGGTTCAGGTACAAATTCAGGTACAGGTGCAGGTACAGGTTCAGGTACAGATACAGGCCCAGACCCAAACACAGAAACAGGTGGCACCACAGTAGATAACCAAACTATCGGAGCTATTACTGTAAGATTACCACCTTTCTGGCCCACGAACCCTGCCACCTGGTTTATACAAGCAGAAGCGCATTTCGCGGTACACCGCATTAGACGCGACGAAAGTAAATACTTTCTTACTATTGCAGCTCTACCTCCTGAAACCTGTGATTCAGTTATTGACATTCTTAACGACCCGCCACTTACAGATAAATACGAAACTTTAAAGGCATCATTAATAAAAAGACATTCGATATCAGAAAGTAAAAGATTAGAAACACTCATAGATAAAGCAGAGATAGGGGATAGAAAGCCTTCAGAAGTCCTAAGATCTATGACTCAACTAGCTGGTTCAGCTTTTAATGAATCTACCATTAAAACGCTATGGATAAGAAAACTGCCTCAAGTAGTTAGAGTAGCCCTTATTGCAGTAGGCGAAAAACCTATCACTGAATTAGCTAACATAGCCGATAAAATATATGAAGCTCATCACAACGTTAATATCTATGAAACATCGATACCGAAACCTAGTTGTGCTCACGATTCGGATACCAACATAAACAAAAGACTTAGTCGAATTGAGGCAATGATAGCCAAATTAGATATTTCAAATTTCAATCGTAATTCTCGCGACAATAGCAGGAATTTTAATTCTAATACTCGTTCAAATTCAAATTCTAACAAAAAATCAAAAAACAATTCACACAATCGTTCACGCTCTGAATCGAACAATAATGACAAAGTCTGTTGGTATCATCGTAAATTCGGAGATAAAGCCAAGAAATGTAAATGTTCAGAAATTAAAAATGACCCAAAATAAAACGCCCACCAGTCATAGCGGCTGACGGGACGGGCACACATAATAGCCGCCTTTTTCTTCGAGATGAGTCAAACGACATCACGTTTTTAATCGATACTGGAGCTGATTTATCAGTAATCCCATTTAAAAATTTTCCATTTTCTAAAAAAAATTCAGATTTCATTTTAACTGCCGCGAATGGTACAATCATCAATACGTTTGGCACAAAGTTATTAAAATTAAATATCGGCCTCAAACGAGATTTTATTCATACTTTTATTGTAGCTGATATCGATCGTGCAATCATTGGCGCCGATTTCTTGAAAAACTTTGGTCTTTTAGTCGACATTAAAAATAAAAAATTAATAGATCCTCTTACCAACATTTCAATCAATGCTTTAACTGTGCTAACTAACACCCCTTCGCCTAAACAATTTCTAATTGAAAACGAATTTACGAATATTTTAAAAAAGTTTCCGAAAATCACAAATCCACCAAATTACTTCGAAACTGTCCAACACAATGTAGTACATCACATTGTTACAAAAGGTCAACTGCCTTGTTCTAGAACTAGACGTCTGGACTCCGTTAGGCATGAAGCCGCCAAAAAGGAATTCGAATTAATGGTTGAACTGGGAATTTGTAGAATCTCAGATTCCTCTGCGTCTTCTCCTCTTCACATGGTCAGAAAGAAAAACAGCTCTGACTGGAGACCATGCGGAGATTACAGACAACTTAATACGATAACAATTCCGGATCGATATCCACTACCACATATACAAAACTTTACAATGAACTTACACGGTTGCAAAATATTTTCGAAAATCGACTTAGTGAGAGCTTATCATCTCATACCTGTCGCAGATGAAGACATTTTTAAAACTGCAATAACAACTCCAACAGGCTTATTCGAATTCACCCGAATGCCTTTCGGTTTGAGAAACGCAGCACAAACTTTCCAACGGTTCATTAATCAAGTTTGTAAAGGGTTAGATTTCGCATTCGTTTACATCGACGACGTATTAATAGCATCAGAAGATGTAGAGACTCATAAAAATCAATTAAATCAATTATTTGAACGTTTTTCCCAATATGGAATAAACATCAATTTATCTAAATGTGTTTTCGGAGTACAAAGTTTAAATTTTCTCAGTCATCAAATCGATGCGAATGGTATTTTTCCATCAAATGATCGCATTGACGCTATTAAAAAATTCCCAATTCCAAACTCGATCAAACAAATTCAACGTTTTATCGGAATGATAAATTTTTACCACAGATTTGTACCAAATCTATCCGATCATTTAATTCCTATCTATACTCATCTGAATCATTTAAATAAAATTAAAAAGTCTACTAAATTTTTCTGGCCTGACGAACTTAACGTTCATTTCGAAAACGCCAAATCCGCTTTGGCAACTGCAACAATTCTTGCGCATCCAGCCCCGAATACCCAATATAGCATCACGACTGATGCGTCCAACAGTGCGTTAGGAGCTGTCTTGCAGCAATTCCACGAAAAGAACTGGAAACCATTGACTTTCTTTTCAAAAAAGCTTACTACAGCAGAACAGAAGTACTCCGCTTTCGACAGAGAACTTCTCGCCGTATATGCTTCGATTAAACATTTTCGTTGGGCGGTTGAAGGACGTGAATTCACAATATTCACGGATCATAAACCACTCATCACAGCCATTAATTCGAAGACCGAACGCAGTCCCAGACAAACTAGACATTTGGAATTCATCGCACAATTTACTTCAGATTTACGTCACGTAAGTGGAAAAGACAACGTAGTCGCAGACACATTATCCAGATTCTCAGAAATCGCAGTTACTAATGAAAATAATTTCTCTCTCGAAAATATTGCCAAATCTCAAGAAAAAGACCCCGATTTACTAAAATTCTTAAACGATAAGACACCAAATTCAACTTATAAAATTGAAAAATTAACCATTTCCAATGTTACAATCTATTGCGAAGTTTCAACTTCAAAAATTCGTCCTTTTATTCCAAAAGAAATTCGACGTCCCATGTTTAATTGCTTACATAACATGTCACATCCTGGAATCAAAGCAACTAGAAAATTGATAACTTCTAGATACTTTTGGCCAAATATAAATAAAGATATCAATGATTGGACCAAATCTTGCATAGCTTGCCAAAAATCTAAAATCTATCGTCATACTAAATCTCCATTAGAACATTTTAACATTCCGTCAGGACGATTTGAACACATCCACTTAGACTTAGTAGGACCATTACCAATATCGGACGGGTGCACAAATATCCTAACTATAGTAGATAGATTTACACGATGGCCTGAAGCTTACTGCATTCCGGACATAACCGCAGTCACAGTTGCAAAAGTTTTTGTTACAAATTACATTTCTAGATTCGGAACTCCAATTCGTATAACCACTGATCAAGGTTCACAATTCGAATCTAAATTATTCACAGAACTCACTAGGATTTTAGGAGTACATAGAATTAGAACAACAGCATACCACCCACAATCGAACGGGTTAGTAGAACGTTTCCATAGGCAACTTAAAGATTCAATTAGGGCAAAAGATAATCCAAATAATTGGGCTGCAGAATTGCCAATCATTCTACTAGGTATTAGAACCTCTATTAAAAACGATCTAAAGTGTTCACCAGCAGAAATGGTATATGGACAAACACTTAGATTACCTAGTGACATTTTCTCAAACGATACCGAACTTACAGACACCGACGCATTGATTAAGAAATTACGAGAAAATATGAGAAATCTACTCCCAACCAACACTAGATCAAAAAGGAACACAGATTTTTTCTTTCCTAAAGATCTTAACTCATGCGAACATGTTTTCATAAGACAAGACAAGATAAAACCCACTTTATCTCACACTTATGAAGGTCCATACCCTGTAATCAAGCGACTGAGAAAATATTTCGTAGTTTCAGTCAAAGACAAACACACTTCAGTATCCATCGATAGGTTAAAACCAGCATACATCACGGATGACTGAATAATAAAACTTTTCATTTTATACAAAATTTTTCATCATTTCAAAATTTTTTTTTATTTACATTAATTCGATTTCAACTTATAATTTTATAAATCATACTTATAATAGTAATTACTGAAATATCAAATCATTTGAATACTAAATTTAAACAAAATTATATTGAATTCAAATTTTGTTTCATTTACATTATATAAAAACATAATACCATATAGCAATTATTTTAAAATTTTTATATAACAACTTCACACTACTAATAAGTCTAGGGTGAAACCGACAAATATATTAAGACTTTTCCACCAGAGGGAAACATTATCACACACAACACTCTCACTCCAGTTTTTACTTTTCTTTGATATAAGAAAATAAAAAACGAGTTAGTTGCACGTTGAATCTCAAGAATTACAAAAGTGAATTTTAAAGTAATTGCTGTGAAATTAAATCTAAATTGTAAAACTTAAATAATTTAATAGTTAATATTAAATTAATAATAGAATAAGCATAAATTAATAATAAAATTATAATCCTAAAATTATAATAAAGTAATATTGTCAAGGATAAAAAATTGCGTTTCACTTATCCAACTAGATTGGCCGACGCAACCATCGCCTAACGACAAGAACTACAAATATATTGAAAAAAAAGAAAATTTACCACATCAAGTATAATCATTTAAAAAACTTTATTACACTATGATACAGAGAGAAAAATTTTGAAGAGGCATTTCGAAAATATATATTTTAAATTAAATTACTGAAATTTTTACAATCTTTAAGCTTAAAAGAAAAAAATTTCCAATAATTTAATGGGAATATTTTAATTTTTTAAGAATATACAATTTAGAAAATTTTGTATAAAATAAATCTTCATTCAATTTACATAATTTATTATTATAATTATTATTTTTTTTTTTTTGAAATGTATTTCTATTTTCAATAACAAAAATCTTTTTTGGGTTGTGAACTTTTTGATAAAAATTTTAAATTCTAAATTATGGCACACCATTTGGAGCATTTATAGGATTAGAAATTTTTATTTATATATTGCCTAATTAAATTAATTATATATTGTACTCAACCCTAAAATGCCAGTCTAGACCCAAAATAATTTACACATTCCAATATTTATTATTATTTAATTACATGTTCAAATTTTCACTCATTCTACCAAAGAAAATAAGTTTATAGGAATATTGTATTAAACTACACGTCGTCGTCGTCGAGTCGTCGCTCATTTTATTTATTTTCCTCCATACTCGTTCTTCCTGAATTCAGCGTGCACTGATACTTGTTTGAAAATTTTATTGAATTTTTTTTTGTTGAAATATGTAAATAGTAATGGGCATAAAACGAATGTTTCCGAACCACACAACCATAGTCAAAATTTGTATGATAAGATTTTCGGGTACGGCCGCCGCGTGAAAAAGACTTTTCCCATCATTGAAAATTATAAATGAAAATTAAATTTCGAAATAAAGTTAAAATATAGATAAGACTAAGGGCAATAATGTTCCTTGGGTATCACTAAAGTTCATTCAAAATAATTATATTTCCAACCCAATGAAATGATAATGAAATAAAATTTAAATTGAAATTTCACTTATAAAAAAGTAGAAGTGAAATATCTTTTTATCACGGACTGGAAATGAAAACCTATATAATCAATAAATCCCCCATACATTATTCCAGATATTTGGCATATTTTCACTTTAAACAAAAATTAAAGCTGACATAATATTCTCTAGCAAATTTTTAAGTTAAACATTTATAATTTAACACTCATTTGGCATACAATTTTCTAAACCGAAAGAATAAAGTACGTATAATAAGTTAAGAACAATAATGCATCAAAAAATTTTAAGACATTATAGGTAAGGTTACCTAAAAATAAATGTACTGAAATAATTGCATAATACTTATTCAAATACTTACATACATGTTTTGTACTATGCAAATATTACTCAAACAACAAAAATTCATAGCCCCTTAAATATCAAGAGTACTTGAACCACGATCATTTTGAAATCGAAGAATCTTTGTTTTAATTAATTATAAGAAGGACCAAAATGAAGAGCTTACACAATTCAATCAAACTACCATGAATTGTAGTAAATATATATGATAATTGTCGTGAGTCTTTAAAATCTAAGTGAACATTAATTTCTTTAACTTTGAAGCAGAAAA
>CAXFZM010000329.1:0-136123 GCA_964007475.1 Hybos culiciformis
TGAACAATAATTCTTTGTTGTTATCATTGAACTTTATATTATTATAACAGAAGTATTCCATTCGAACCTAAAAAGTTTTCTTTATTACAGGAAAATGTGTTGTTAGTTGAACTCATTAAATTACATTAAATTAATTATTTAATATGTTATTCCAACAGAAACTTTCTGTAATAGAAACAATAATACTTTCTTGCATTGATAAAACTTTTTCGTTGCCTTAATGCTTTCATTTTGTAAAAATACAAATTATTCGTAAATTTAACACTATAATAATCGTTAATCTGTCAAAAGTTGTACTCTATCCTAACGAAATATTTTATTACAGTGACATAATATTTATTATTTTAACCACAATTCTTAACTTATTTAAAGATTTATTAGTTAGTCTAACAAAACTTTTTTATTAAATTAAGAATAGTAATTATGTTACAATAATAAAATTTTTGTTGTTTAAATTGAAGATCTAATTATAGTAACGAAATATTTAAAAAGCAATTTTAACATAAATAATTTGTCTTTATAACATAAATTACTGTTGGCGCTATACGAACAGAATATTTGTTGATTTAATCTACATTTTTAGTTCGAAATACTGAGTTTTTTTTGTGTGTGCAGAGACTTGAACCGGAACTGAACCGAAAACCGAAAACCGGAAAAACCCGAAATTTCATTCCAAACCGTAACCGTAACCGAACCGATATTTAGTAAAAACGAAAAACCGTAACTGAAACCGGAACGTTATTTATTTCGGTTTATTTTTCGTTCTTTTAGTTTATTACAAAAGCAAAAATTGTGCTTGCATTTAGACATTTTATTACATCCATAAGAAAAATGTTAAACGTATTTTTGCAATATTTTAGAATTTGACAAGTGAAAATTACGCATATGTATAGTGTTGTAGTGATGAGCTTAACTAAATTTAGATTAAGTCCCAGATAAATATATTTCAAGTCCTTTTTGTTCTTTATTTTATAAGTAATATTTGTAAATATGTGTCTGAATTCATTTAAAATAGAAAGTTGTTGTGCCGCTATGATTTTGTTTTTCTTTGGGGTTTCTATATGTGTAAGGTATACAAAACGGATTTTTTCCTAAAATTAGTAAACTTTGCATGGGTAATTTTGAAGGTACAAATTACTATTTTACAATCCTCCTTTTACATATTTGTAAATATTTGAAAATAATGTAATGTGTGTATTTTGTACACTTAACTTACGAAAATCCAAAGAAGTACACGAAAATCCTAAGATGACATGAAGGCAATTTATTTTATGTCGCTTAAGATTAAGTTAACCTACTGCATTTTTGTCAGTTTTTAGAAAAGATTAAAAAAATAATACTGTAACCGTAACCGAAACCGTAACCGCAACCGGAACGAAAAAAAAAAAATATTAAACCGAAACATAACCGGAACACAAAAAAATTTAAGGAACGAAACCAAAACCGAACCGAAATAAATATCGGTTTAAATATCGATTTTTACCAGTATTTTCATTTAAACTAAATCTAAGTTTATACAAGTTTCATATTTATTTCATTTCACGCATTTTTGCCTGTAACGGTATTAAAAAATTTTGAGTATTCTCCGAGAAATTATGAAGAAAAAGAAAAAAAATTCAAGCAAAACAATTGATCTATTCATTTATAAATGCAAAATAATTGATCTATTGTTAAAAAAAACACACGAAGCAGTCATAGGAACTGCCGAAAGAAGTTTATACTTAAAGCTTTAAACTATGAAATAACAATGCCTACAAATAATGGACTGCTTTTGGACTGATGGACTGATTTTTATTTTAATTTACATTTTGTACTGAGCAGCCTATCATTTGTAGCCACTGTTATTTCATAGTTTAAAGCTTTTAAGTATAAACTTCTTTCGGGAGTTCCTATGACTGCTTCGTGTGTTTTTTTGTGTATTTTGTGCCGGTACGACCTAACCGTAGCTCAATACCCAAAAAATTTTCGGCTGCCCAAAAATTTTCCGGCAGGTAATCTTTATTTCACCGAAGTTACCTATTTTGAAAAAAAATGTTAGTTTTAAATAATTTGTAAACGAAAGATTTTTAAAAAATAATATGAATTTAAATTTCTCGCGCCAAATTATTTTGTTTTTATAAAGGCACTCATTTTTTTGTGTACATTTTTCAAATTCGAGTCGTATTTTGAGTATTTTATTCTTATTTTTCTGAGAAAAAATCCCATGCGCTTTAGATACTCGAATCGATACTCGAATTGAAATAAAATTTTTAGCCTCTACGAAAAATCTCAAGCGCGCCTAAAGAAGTATAAACTTCAAAAACAATTACAGAAATGCACCGCTACTATTTCAATTAATTATTTTTTATTTTATTCTGCTTCGTTCTTAAATAAAATTTTAAAAAATTATTATTTAAAAAAAATGCCCCGTGGTAAACCTATTTCACCGGCCGTAAGGGAAATTATCGTCGAAGGGTGTAAAAAAGGCAAATCCAATAGCAATGGAAACTTGTTTATCGCGTTCGTTGGTTCAAAATATCACCAGTTTATTTAAAAATGAAGGTAATATTAAAGTTAAGAAAAAGTCTGGTTGTCCAACAATTGCAAATGATCGAGACAGGCAGACTCTGCGGTCAATTGTAAAAGAAGATCGTCGTGCCAACGCCGCTGATATCACTGCTAAATGGAAAAATGCAATTGAAAAGGAATTATCTGTTGACACATGTAAAAGGAACTTAAGAAAAATGGGTTATAAATTTTACAAGGTAAACATTTTCAAAAAATTAATAGATATGAGCAACGTTCCCTCAAAGGTGGGCGCGCGGGCGGCGCCAGGTAAAAAATGCCATTTGCCCACTCATCAATTTGAATTGCACATTAGAAATAAATGCAAAATATTTTTTTTAAAGAGAAATAATGCAAACTACTTATTAGAAATAATGCGAACTTTTTTTTTTATCAGCGCAAATAAATTTGTCATCATTTTCAATTCGTAAATCAGCCAGTTTAGAAATAAATTCGTGTAGATTTGTACACTGAAGTCATGTCTATTGACTGTTTTGACAACCCATTTATTTACATTTTTTCTATCCATAAGTACCTTTTTTCGCCATTGGAGGCACTAAATTTGTTGGTTAAAATTTTTCAATTTTTTTTTTAATTTAAAAGATTTGCCCACATTGCATTTTCTACCGCACATGGATTTTAAAAATTAGAGGGAGCGCATATCCAAGGTTTAATTTTATGCTTAATATAAAAAAAATTGTAGGCTAAAGAAAAACCTCTTTTAACTTCAGTTCAGAAGAAAAAAAGATTTCTTTGGGCCAAGGAACATCAAAATTGGACTTTGCGGCAATGGAACTCGGTTATTTGGAGTGATGAGGCACGGTTCGAAGTATCTCTAGGTGATACTCGAAAACGTGTCTGTTTAATTCTAAACATTTTTTGATTTCAAATAAAAATAATTAAAGTAATGCAATTTTGAAAAATCCATACAACCGAAATAGTGCAATGTAAACATTTTTTAGACCTTGAAAAAACATGTAAGTCAGTGTACTCACTGCACACGTAAAAAAATATAATAATAAATTTTATGTTAAAATAAGTATATCAAATTTCTATTAATGTTAAAAATTGATTTACTTGCAATATTTTGTGACAAAAATAGTGTTTAAGGAATGAATTTAGAAAAATAAATTTATGTTAAAATTGTCAATCCAAAAGACAAGTTAAAATTATTCTTTTTACAGGTGCAGCGAATTGACGACCTACCCAAGGTATCCTCAATTCTTCATTTAACTAAATTTCAGGTGCAGTGAATTGTGGACCTACAAAAGGTATCCACAATTCTCCAAAAGAAATCAAAAGAGGTTTCTTCATATTGGTTACCCCGACGTGATCAATCACAACTAAAGCCTGTCCCAGGCAGAAAACCCAGATCCAAGAGCACAGGCAAATTTCTTCAGACGTCCAATACAATACAATGGCTGACTGGCTTAAACAAGTTGAGCTTCAAGTCAAGGCAACAAAACAAATTGAGAAGGCATTTGATAATTACAAAAAGGATTCAAAGGAACGTAAAGAACGGATTTCTTATTTTGATAGCAGATTAACAACTTTAAAGGCTCTTTGGGAAGAAATCCAAGACAGACACGAAGAGATTATGAAAAACATCAATGATATGGAACATGACTACATCAAGACCAAATACTTTGATCAAGTCAAGAAATGAAAAGAAAAATGTCATGAAAAGTTAACTGAAGGTCTCCGAGCATTACAAGAGCCGCAAAACGAACGAACTGAAAAGAGTTATCCGACTTCAGCAAATTTCTATAGTTCAAGTGGAGCAATTAATTAGACGAATAACAAATCAATTGGCAGGGGAACAACCACAATTATTTTTCAAAACCTCATATGAAATCGTAACAGAAAAATTCAATGACATATCGTCACGAGATCAGTACATTTGGACTTTAACAGTTGACGACGAACCTGAAAACTATACTCCTGAAATTCTTGGCAATCTACAAGAAAAGGTACAAGCTCTTCTAATCCAACTCAAATTAAAAATTGATATCCATGAAGATGCAAACGAAGAAGCAACTAATATAAGAGGAAATTGTGGAAGTTTCAAGCTTCCAAAAATAACATTACCAAAATTCGATGGAACTTACAGTAACTGGCCAGAGTTTCGTGATCTATTTTGCCAAATGATTGATAACTCCCAACTAGGAAAGAGGCACTAACAGGGGCAGCTAGTCAGATAATTTGCCACACGCCAGTTTCAGAGCTAAATTATGATGCAGCATGGCAAGCAATTCAAAACAGGTTCAACAATAGAAGGTTGATAACGTCAGCTTTGCTAGAAAAATTAAATTCTCAACCTAGCGTTATACCAAGCAATGCTTCAGCATTGAAGAGATTACACGACCTTACTCAAGAGTGCATGTTAGGATTAAATTCTATAAACATAGGCACAAAACAATGGGACCCTATCATTGTACATTTACTAATAAAAAAATTGGATAGGGCTTCTCACGACCTTTTCGAGCAAACACTGAAGGAACCGAAAGAGTTACCATCTCTTAATATATTACTTTCATTTTTAGAACAACGATTCCAAGCCTTGGAAGCACTTGGGGATGACAAGGACAACAATCGAAAGAGAGGAAGTTTTTTAACTGCAATAGGAAAACCATGCCCCATTTGCAAGGAAGACCATGTAGTTTACAATTGGGCGAAATATATCAATTCGGACACTAAACAAAGGTGGCAACTAGTAAAAGATCACCGACTATGCGTTAATTGCTTAAAAGAGGAACACATAAGCAAAAATTGTGGAGCAAAAAGCTGTAACAAATGCCAAAAGAGACACAACACCAGCCTACACTACAAAGATAACTCATATAATGACAAGGAAAGCAAAATAGTTAGAACAAATAAAACTGACACCACTGATGACTTATCTTCAAAAAATTCGAATACTACCGATCGAATCCAAAACAGTGAAGATAATAATACAACAATAGCTGCAAGAGCAAACCACGAAAAATCATACATCTTTCTTGCCACAGCATTGGTTCAAGTTAAATCAAGCCACGGTGAACTTTTCCAGTGTAGAGCCCTTCTAGACAGTGGGTCACAATTAAATATAGTGACGGAAGGATTGGTAAAAAAATTGGGGTTCAAAACAACAGCAGCAGATCTAAATCCAACAAACATCCAACAAACGTGTGTACATTCAGGTTAATTCAAGAAACTTCGAATTTTCCATGGAAATTGAAGCATTTGTGTTACCAAAAATTACGAAACCAGCAGCCGCATGAACACATTAATAATGAAAGATGGCCCATTCCACAAAATATCAAACTGGCTGATTCCAACTACAATATACCACAACAAGTTGATATGCTTATTGGAGCAGAGTATTATAGTCAACTAATGACGATTGGTCAGATAAATCTAGGTAAGGATCTACCAGTTCTTCAAAACACTCGACTAGGTTGGATTGTATTAGGCAAAGTAGTAATGAACACCAACAAAAATACAACTTTATTATGTAGAACGATCGAAGAAAAATTAGAAGAATTTTGGAACATTGAAGAAACTCCAAGCACAAAAAAGGTATTATCAGAAGCCGAAAAAGAATGTGAGGAGCATTTTGAAAAACATACTAAGAGGGATCATTCAGGTCGATTTATAGTGAATGTACACACATTTGCAGCCCAAACTAAGCTAGAACAATCCAAGGCCATAGCCATCAAAAGATTCGAAGTTATTGAACGACGTCTACAAAAAGATCCTGAACTCATGGAACAATATAGTAAGTTTATGAATGACTACATCAAATTAGGACATATGGAACAAATTCACGGGAAAGATATATCTAAAGACCATTGCTTCTTACCACATCATTGCGTGCTAAAACCCGACAGCTCAACAACAAAACTCAGAGTTGTGTTCGATGGATCAGCTAAAACGAGTAACAATTTATCGCTAAATCACATTCAACACACAGGGCAAGATGATATTTTTAATATTTTATTACGCTTTCGCTTACATCAATTTGCATTTTCAGCAGATATCTCAAAAATGTACTGGCAAATAGAAGTTCATCCAGAAGATCAACAACAACAACTAATTGTATGGAGAGAAAGACTTTCTGAACCTTTGCGATATTATAAATTAAAAACAGTAACCTACGGGACAAGATCAGCTCCTTATTTGGCAGTAAGATGTTTAAAAAAACTGGCAGATGAAGGAGATGAGAAGTATCCATTAGCATCAAGAGCCATAAAAAATTTCTATATTGACGACGTTATGACATCTAAAGGAAGCTCTTGTCTTACAAAACCAATTAATAAAATTATTAAAAACAGCAGGGATGACAATGCACAAGTGGTGTGCAAACACACCAGAGCTACTTGATTCTATACCAGTCTCTCAAAGAGAATATGAATTTAAAATTGAGGAATCAAACAACACAGTCAGTACACTTGGACTTATTTGGGAACCAAAAAACGATGAATTCTATATCAAAACAAATTACTGTCCACATAAAAAGATCACTAAGCGAAGTATTCTTGCATAAACGGCTGGTATTTTTGATCCACTGGGGCTAGTAAGTCCAGTAGTTATTATTCCTAAGATATTACTCCAAGAGTTATGGGAATCAAAATTGGACTGGGACGCGGCTATAGATCAGGTTATGTACCAGAAATGGCAAATGTTTAGACAACAATTTGGACTATTACAAAACATTCCAATTCTAAGATACGTTTTACAAAAACATTGTAAAAAGATTCAACTACATGGATTTGCAGATGCCAGTGAGAAGGCCTATGGTGCATGTATTTATGTAAGAAGTTCTGCTGAACAGCATTTTGTTCAACTATTATATTCCAAATCAAGAGTTTCACCGATGAAAAAACTATCTATAGCTGCTTTGTTATTAGCTAAACTTTCAAAAGCGGTAATATCCTCACTGAAAACGAGTAATATCACTATCGAATCAACCACACTATGGACCGATTCAATGACTACATTAGCATGGATAAATTTTACATCATACAAACACTTTATAGAAAATAGGGTCTCGTCAATTCTGGAGTTAACAACAAAAGAACAATGGAGATACATCAATACTAAAGAAAATCCCGCTGATCTCATTTCTCGAGGTTTATATCCCAATCAACTCATTAACAACAATTTATGGTTCACAGGGCCCGAGTTTCTAAGATTAAATGAAGAAAGCTGGCCTGCACGAGACCAATTGAAGAATCGATAGATGAAAAACGGATAAAAAAATCAATTTTAACAACAAGTCGACTTAAAGATTCTCACTTCATAATGGAAATCGATCACCATAACTCATTCCGTAGACTTAGAAATGTAGTAGCTTATGTGTTGCGATTCATACAAATGGCAAGGAAAAAATTAAATAAGATTACGACTACTCTCTCACCACAAGAATTAGAAGAATCAACAAACGAAATAATGAAATTAATGTAAAAAGAGAATTTTAGTGAAGAAATAGATGATGTAACGCACAACAAACAAGTCAAAATAAAGAGTACGTTAACAACATTCACACCGTTCATCGATGATCAAGGGCTGTTGAGAGTGGGAGGTAGACTTGAAAAATCGAACATACCTTATAATGCAAAACACCCTATAATACTTCCACATACCCATGTATTTACGAAGCTATTAGTGGAGCAAAAACATAAAGAGCATCGTCATGCCGGACCACAAGCGTTGCTGGCAATAATCAGGCAAAAATATTGGCCAATTAATTCATGGATAACAAATCCGTAGTTCATAATTGTGTACAGTGCAGACGACTCAGACCCTTGACAGTAACACAATTAATGGGTGATCTGCCGCGAGAAAGAGTTGAACCGTCACGGCCGTTTTCCAACGTAGGTATTGATTTTTGTGGACCAGTAACCATTCACTACAGTCTGCGGGGTAAAAGACCAACCAAGGCTTACATTGCCATTTTCATTTGCTTCGCCACCAAAGCAGTACATCTAGAGTAAGTATCAGATCTTACAACAGCTTGTTTTATCGGAACTTTGAAAAGATTTTGCGCCCAGAGAGGTATACGAAATAATATTTTTTGTGATAATGCCACTAATTTTGCTGGGGCACATGCTGAACTAGATGCGTTAAAAAATTTTGTGTTGCAAAACAACGAAAGCATTTGTCAAGAAGTCAGTTACATAGGAATAAACTGGCACCATATTCCTCCAAGATCACCTCATTTTGGAGGTCTTTGGGAAGCTTCTGTGAAATCCGCAAAGATACACATACGACATGCAATATTAAGTGCTACCCTGACATATGAAGAAATGAACACTGTAATTGTACAGATTGAAGCCATACTGAATTCGCGGCCACTAACTCCAGTTTCATCAAATCCAAATGACCTCCAAGCCTTAACTCCAGGCCATTTTTTGATCGGAGAGCCCCTTACCACAATACCAGACGTCTATGCACAACAGCTGAATACACCTTTACAACAACGATGGAACAGAATAAAATCAATACAGCAAGATTTTTGGCGGAGGTGGTCCAGAGAATATTTGCAAGAACTATAGTTAAAACAAAAATGGACCAGAGATAGGCCAAACTTAGAAAAAGGGATGATGGTGATATTGAAAGATGACAACGCACCTCCGTTACAATGGAAGCTTGGTCGGATCATTAATACTATTGAAGGGAGCGATAAAAAGGTAAGGGTAGTTACAGTTAAAACTTCAACAGGAGAATTCAAAAGAGCTGTACACCAAGTTTGCCCTTTACCAGTGGAGTATGAAAAAGAACAAACATCTGGCAGCTTGTTAACCACTCCAGCCAATAAAATTAACACACACCAACACCAATCAGTGAAACGCAAAAGAATAGCTCCAATTAATCGAAGATGGGTTGAAGATGAAGATGATGAAGATGTCATTTCAAGTAACAGTTTACCTGACAAAATATCGCATTCAAAAAAGCCATGCAGAATATCTGCTTTAACATATTTACTTAGTTTATTCTTATTACTGGGTCAAATTTTTGCAAACACCGAGCCGTTAAGCATTGATTTTTTTAAGAACAGCCCAGGAATATACTTCGAGAACATAGGCAATATTAATTTTACTACAAACGAGTGGAGACTTATGGTATATTACGACATGAATCTTTATTGGAGGGAAATAAAAGGTATCAGGAGTAACATTGAACATTTAGCTAAATTGGGTGAAAACCACTCCAATTGTCAAACAATAGCAAATGAATTACAGCACCAATTACGAATTATCGACCAAAATAATGAGATTTTAGGAGCTAATAATAGACAAAGATATAAAAGGGGTTTAGTGAATGGTGTAGGAAGAGGATAAAATTACATGTTTGGAGTACTAGATGACAACTATGCCACCGAAATGACAAACACAATAGATGAATTAAAAAACGACGAAAAATCAATTAATTTATTATTAGCAAATCAAACATCAATCCTAGAATCAACAGTTAACATTTTAAAGAAATCAAGTGAGCACGTAAACGACCAATTTCTAAAAATACAGGAGTACATTGGAAACATCACCTCCCATTTAGATAACGTATCAACGTACTTAAAAAATGAAGAATTCGAAAAACTTTTTTTACAAGCAGCTACACACACATATATGATAATAAACAGTTATCGAGACATATATGATAATAAGCAGTTATCAAACTGCTTTAATTGACACTGTTACAGACGCTTATCATGGAAAAATCATTTATTTATTACTTACGCCTCATCAACTAAAATCAGAAATTATCAAAATTAGAAATTTCCTTCCCTCAACATTAAGGCTACCAAATAATTTTAGAGGCAATACTATTTTACATGTATACTCCTTATTAAGTGTAAAAACCCGAATCACCAGATGCTATTTGATATAAAAATTCCATTAATATCACTTGAAGACTTCGAATTGTTTAAAGTCTCAAGTGTACCTACATTAATTAATCAAACATTTGCATCCATTGTCAACTACAGAATATTTTATAGCCAATCTTCACAAAGACTTATTTTCAACTATGAAACGTCATGACGTCATCAACTGTAAAGTATTTAAGACTAATCACTTTCTATGTAATCAGAATCGACCTATTTTTAATAAAAACATGAACATCAGCCAATGTGAAGTAGGTCTATTTCAACATCACGTAACTCCTATTAGTTGCGTCTAAGCTATTCTATTGTATACAAATTTTGGCTTCAATTAGAAACTCCCAACTACTGGCTCTTTTCCATGGACAAAAAAACAATCATTAATATAGTATGCACCTCAAGAACATATCAGCGGGAAATCGAAGGTACCGGAATTCTGAAGTTTAACGATAATTGTATGATAAAACAGGAAGCTATCCAGATCAGTTCACATAATTTATTCTCTTCAGAATTACGCACAACATTTACCTCAACTACAAATATCATAAATCTTACCACTAATTATAGTAACTCAATCAACCAATTTGAACCGCACTGGGCATCATCAATGGAAGAAATAAATTTATTACAAACAAAAATTAGAAATATTACAACTAATCATCTTCAACAAATGAATAACAAAAAAGACGTACATCAATTTTCCATTAGTTATTTAGGACTCATAATAGGTTTATTATGTACTGCAGCTATAATATATAAATTGTACTGCAAAAGAACCCATAGAAAAATTAGACTACCACAAGTAAAGTATATAAGTCCTCCAAAACCACGAAGACAAAATCAATTCACAGCCAAGCAACCAGTCAAAAAAGAAATGGTTACGAAATTTGAAGACAAGATCACTATTTCACCTGATGATTTCCATATTCACCATGTATAGCTGTAGAAGGGGCAATATGTTTAATTCTAAATATTTTTTGATTTCAAATAAAAATAATTAAAGTAATGCAATTTTGAAAAATCCATACAACCGAAATAGTGCGATGTAAACATTTTTTAGACCTTGAAAAAACAAAACTCACTGCACACGTAAAAAAATATAATAATAAATTTTATGTTAAAATAAGTATATCAAATTTCTATTAATGTTAAAAATTGATTTACTTGCAATATTTTGTGACAAAAATAGTATTTAAGGAATGAATTTAGAAAAATAAATTTATGTTAAAATTGTCAATCCAAAAGACAAGTTTAAATTATTTTTTTTACAGGTGTAACGAATTGAGGGGGAGTGTATTAAAATCTCGAAAAAAAAAAATCTCGAAAAAAAAAAAACGAAAAAAAAAAATCGCGAAAAAAAAAATCTCGAAAAAAAAAAATCTCGAAAAAAAAATTCTCGAAAAAAAAAATATCGAAAAAAAAAATTTCGAAAAATATAAAAAAATCTCGAAAAAACTCGAAAACAGTAAAATCAAGATTTCACATTGGAATTTTGTTACACAAAACATTTTCTTTTACTTATTTGAAAATAACACAATATATTTTAATTTTTACAAAATACAAACAATTTAATTACATATGAACAAAAACAATTATAAATTAATATTATACGCTATGTCTTGCAAATAATTTAAGGCGGAGCGGAAAGGCCTCTCTTCGAATATCGTAAGCAACCTGCGTTCTTTTTTTACATATTTAGGCCTTATCTTACGATATTCGCCGGCGTCCATTCTTAACAATTTACATTGGACTGTAATTTGCTCTTTTCGGAGCAAAGAGATTAAGTTGTAAACTCCAAAATGGGATTTCGTAGCTATGATCCGTAATCGTCGATGCCATGCTTCTACTCTATTTTGCGTTCTTGGCAAATTATGGTGAAGCAACTCCGTTACGGACCAAAAATGGGACGGATACGCGGGATTTGCGACGGCAAACACATCATTTTGCTTCCTTTTCCTAGATTTACCTAAAGAAATATAAAGATCAAAAATTAGGTTGATTGATATAAAAAAATTAAAAATAAAATATTACCAAATAAATAATTTAATTCAAACCAAGCTAGAATTTTTTTGGAATCATTGTCGGTTAAATTTCGTTTTAATTCGTTGTAATATTCAAATACTTCGCCCGCTGGTACAAATGCTAAACTTTTCAGCATTCGCATTTGTGAACTAAAGTCTAAAATGGTAATAAAAAAATCATAAAACGCCGTTTAAAATATAATCACCTTCATCATTTCCATATTTTCTCTTCAATCCACTACTCTGTATTTTTCTCCATAATATCTGCCCGAAATGAAACAAACATCCTTTGCAAACCGCAGAAGGAAACTCCTGAACGGCAGCTCGAACAATTACCTTTTCAAAATCAGAGATTAGGTACCTCGGATTAAGAGTAAATCCGGCTTCCGTACTAAGCTTTCGAATTTCTGCGAAAGTTAGCTTGTAAGCCTCTAGGGTCTTGGTTGACATGAGGCAATATACTAATGGAACAATTTCCGTCTCAACTTTTCCGTGAATTGAGAAAAGTTGACGGAAAATTGTTGGAACTACCTCAAAAGTGCCATCCATAAGCCAAAGTTCGCACTCGGATAATCTCTTCAAATTTTCCAAGGTACCTAAAATTATGACTTTGTTAAGGCCAAACGATATTTCGGAATGAACGAAAGATTCACCCTCCACCGTGCGTAATTCCTGAGATATATTGATTTCCGCAAGAGTTTCAGGTTCTTTAAAATAATTATTATTCCTGAGCCTGAAATCAAATATTTGAATTAATTCAATTATTTACATTAATTAACAGTTTCTGTTTATTTACTTATTATCGTTTGCCTCATTGTCTGATTTCCAGGCAAGTAGGGTCGGCAATTAATTGGGCAATTATTTTGAACTTCCAATATAACGTTAGCAGGTGGTAAAGACGAAAACGTGGCTAAATTTTTGATTTGGTTCTTAGCACGACTAACATCCAAATCATGAGCAGTTGGCGAATGATTGTGGTCAGGGTTGCCACTTCTGTGTTATCTAAATGCAGTAGATTTCTGAAAAAAACGTAGTAAATCGAGTGAAATTGCAGTAGATATTAAAAATGAAAAATGTCCACGATTTTTTTTGTATGATGACTCTCAGGGTTCTTTTTAACTAATAAAACTCAATAGATAAAGCAAATTTAAAAACAAATTTAAAAAAAAAATTTAAATGTGTTTTTGTAATACAAATTTTTTATATTGTACATACTTCATATATTTTATATTATACATATATATTTTATTTTATATACATATATTTTACATTATATATATTTTATATTATATAATATATTTTGTATTATATAAATTTTAAAATATTCACAATTTATAGTATATAATATTTTGTATTCTATTATTATATTAATATTTTTTTATTTTTTCCATCGACAAATTTATATAAATGAAAATATTTTATCAATTCATCTGGCGGTTCATATTTATCTGCACCATATCTTTTCAATTCTTTAATAATTAAAACAGTGATAATTTGTACTGTACTTGAATAAGAAAAACTTTAAAAATTGTATTGTTCTTAACAATAAAAAACTACCATTACCAATAGACAGATATCACAGCAGTATAAAACTATTTTTTTGTGATTAACCAGCTAATAATAATGAAATGTTGACATTTTATTGCCGTTGTATAAAATTTGCTGCAAAAAAGTACTAAAAATTTTAAAATGGACTTTTGCAGTAGATTTTGTCTCTTTACAGTGACGTAGTAAAAGCAGATGAAATGTAGTAGATCTGCTGTAATTACAGTAAAGTGGCAACCCTGATTGTGGTTAAAATTTGTTTTTTTAAGATGTGAAAACTCTTTTTTCATTTTGCAGCACCAATAGCTTCTGTTGTTTGCCTTTTTCTCCAAATTATAAATGTGTCCGTCCAAAATTAAACTTTTTTTATTTTTGTTATTTATAACAAAATTCATTTCTGTATATTCTAAAAAGGCATTTAAGATATTAAAAATAAATAGTAAATAAGCAATCAACATTCAACGTAAAACCTAAACTACACCAAATTTTATAATTACCTGTTATCACATTAACAAAAAAAAAAATATAACAAACCCTTGATATTTAAATATTTTCCTATTATAATGTATTTATTATAATACAACCCAAACATTTTACGAAAAATGCAAAATTTTTCACAAAAAAAAAATCACTTGTTTTATATAAACCTTGAAATTCACGTGTTACATATAAAAGCGGTACTTTTTTGAAACTAGAACAAACGTAAAACATATAAATCCAAGTATAAACTATAAAATCATTCTTTACCTGTTCTTGATGACAACAAATAAAAAATAAACTGATATAATTCAATAAAGGAATTTTTTAACTTATAAAAAAGTGAATATAAATTCAGGTAATTTAATTTAATAAATAGCAAAAAAAATTTAAATTAAGAATATTGATAAATTCAACAAATATTATTTAATAAATAATACAAAAATAATTAAGAAAAATAATTAACAAAGAAAAAACACTATACTTTCCGTCGTATAATAAACAACTGCATTCAAATTATTTTTTTTATTTTATCAAATTTTTTTTTTGTTAACCTAAAGTTCATTATATATTTTGATCTATGAAAAATAACTAAAAAGATTAAAACTGTCTGTTGTTTACTTCAAGAACTTTTTTTTTGTGTAAGAACTAAAAGATAATATCTCGAATTTTTTTTTTTTTTTTTGCATCGCGCGCGCAATAAAAAAAAAAAAAAAAAAAGATATTTTTTTTCGAGATTTTTTTTTCGAGTTTTTTTTTTTTCGAGATTTTTTTTTTCGAGATTTTTTTTTTCGAGTTTTTTTTTTCGAGATTTTTGTTTTCGAGATTTTTTTTTTTCTAGATGGTGTTACAGACCCGAATTGAGGACCTACCCAAGGTATCCTCAATTCTTCATTTAACTAAATTTCAGGTGCAGTGAATTGTGGACCTACAAAAGGTATCCAAAAGAAATCAAAAGAGGTTTCTTCAGTGTCATTCGAACAAAAAATGAAGCATTCCACAAACATTGTTTGAAACGAGCAGTTAAGTTTCCGGCCTCACTGATGGTGTGGGGATGTATGTCAGGTCAAGGAGTCAGAGATCTTGTATTCATTGATGGAATAGTCAATGCGAAAAAATATCAAGATATCTTGGAAAACAAACTTTTACCCTGAATTCCTGAACTTCAGTTGGCTGAAGGTGAATTTATTTTTCAACAAGATGGCGCTTCATGCCATACGGCTAAATCTACAAAGATCTGGCTCCAAGCCCACGAAGTTCTAGTTTTAAGTTGCACTTCAAGCAGTCAAGATTTGTCTCCTATTGAGACTTTGTGGCACGTAATGAAAAAAGAACTTCGTAGTAATCCAGTACGAACAAAGCAGTCGTTACGTGCTAAATTAAAAGAAATATGGGTTTCTTTTTCTAAAGAAAAATGTCAAACATTAGTGTCAACAATGCCTTTAAGAATTGAGTAAGTCATTAACCGGAAAGGCGATGCAACAAAATGGTAGATCAATACTTTTGCTGAATTTACTAAATAGATCAACTTTTTCGCTTTAAATAATAATGGAATTTTTAAGAATTTAAAGTGAATATAGTAATCGCAATATATTTTTTTGTTATTATAAGAAATATTATTTTTCGAAAATAAATACATATAGTTTCTTTTAATTTTGCTTAATAAAACCTAGTATTAAACGTTTTATTTTCCAAAGTTAGAAATTTTTAACATGGATCAATTCTTTTGCGTTTGGGCTCGTAGCAAGAGTAAGCAAGGCATAGGGGTCCTCTAAGTTTAGGGGCCCCCTTGTAATACAGTTTTTTTTTTTAATCGATTCCGACCAAGCTTCAAGTTGAATGAAAAACTAATTATCCAGCAACGAAGCTTTTATTTTTTTTATAACTCACATCAGAGAAATGCATGAGTACACTTTCAAAGTTAATGTTTATTAATAAGTTTTGAATATTCCCAAATTAACCAGAGATTTACAGGGATTTACTATAACAAACTTGTTTAATTTTTTAGAACCAAAAAACATTATTCAGTTACCGGAAAGATAAATATTAAAAAAATCTTTCAAAAAAATATTATAAAATTATATTGACCAATTTTCTTATCAGTACATGCTTAATTTCTTTTTTAAACAAAGGTTTGACTGCTACAATGTCTATTAGACAATTTTCAACTTTACTTCTGGCAAAATATGGTTGTTTGGAGAGTGAGTTTTCAGAAGTATATTTAGTACTTGTTGTGAACTCAGCATTATGAATTTATATTGTGCATTATGAATTGTACCAGAAGCGAAAGATGCAGTATATTTGTCTCTTTTCTTTATTACTTTATTTTTCTTTTTTGTTCGATTACTTTTTTTCTGTCAATCTAGTTTTTTCTTTCAATTTGTCAAGTTTAGTTTTTTTCTTGTAAAAGTAAATTTATTTTGGAAAATTAAAATTTTATAAAAAGAAGCAAATTTTTTATTTGAATAAAACTTTAAAATAATATTGTTAAAATTAAAAACTGATTTTTTATTGAAGACGAGGCCAAACATTTGGTGCCGTGACCAGGATTAAAAATATTGTGGATATTAATTATCAAAAGTGGGGTTACGTAATTGTGAGATTCATCGTGGAATTCATTGGAATTAAAATTTTGATATTCATAGTGGAATTCATTGGAATTAAAATTTTGATATTCATCGTGGAATTCATTGGAATAAAAATTTTGATATTCATCGTGGAATTCATTGGAATTAAAATTGTGAAATTCATCTGAATTTATTTGTGAAAATCTTTGGAATTGTAATTGTGAACTTCATTGGAACTTAAATTGTGAAATTCGTTGCAGCTTGTGGTGGAATTTAATCAGGTTATAAAAAGCAACAGGTTTTTTGGTTTTTTTTTTTTTGAATTGATAAATAATTGCGTTGGCATTTTGTTGTAAAAATGAGTGAGCAAGAAAATGATGCGATTCGTTCAAAATTAATAAGATCAAGGGGACAAGTGCAAGCAAAATTAACTGTGTTGGAAAATTATTTAAATGGTTTTAATGCTGAAGTAGATAATGTGGTAAATCTTGAAACAAGATTAAATTTAGTTGATGATATTGACAAAGACTATAAAAAAGTACATGATGAATTAGGTGATTATTTGGAATTAGATAAGGCTGATGTAGAAGAACAGTATGAGAATAAATATATTGAGTTTTTTACAAAATTTTGTGATGTTAAAGCTGGTTATGAAACAAAAATAAATGAAATTAAAAGAAAAAATGGGTCTGTCAGATCTGGGTACTCAGCAGATAATGAAGGTCATGCAGAAACCGCTCAAATATTTAAAATTGCTAAATTACCAACAATTTCATTGTGTCATTTTAGTGGTAACGTTCGGGAATGGATGGCTTTCAAAGAAACATTTGAAGGGTTAGTAAACTCACGTACTGATTTAAATAAAGCCGTAAAATTTCATTATTTAAAAGGTGTTTTAGATGGTGATGCAAAAAATTTAATAGATAAAATTCCATGTACAGCAGATGGTTATAATGAAGCATGGGAAGCATTGATGTCCAGATACGATAATAGTCGTTTGATTATTGAAAGTCACATTACAGAACTTTTTAAATTAAAAACCGTAACAAAAGAGTGTGCCACAGAGTTGCGCAAACTTGTTGAAGATTGTTCAAAAAATTTAAGGGCTTTGAGTAACCTTGGTGAACCAGTTGATCACTGGGATAGTTTAATCGTGCATATGGTTCTTTTTAGATTAGATGCTGAAACCAGAAAACAATGGGAGTCAAAAATTGGGGATAGTGATGAGAAATCAACTTGGAAATCCTTAGAACAATTTTTGCAAACTAGGTGTCGTGTGTTAGAATCATTAGATGCTAATAAAAGAAAGGGTATGGCAACCACAAATCAGGCGAAGCATAAGACTAATACAGCGAATGAAAGTAAGAATTTTGCGTCACAAGAATTAAAATGTGATTATTGTGAAAAAAGTCATCACTTAAATAATTGTGAAAAATTTTTATCACTAACTCCGTCAAATCGATCAGAAAAGGTGAAGCAATTGAGATTGTGTTTCAAATGCTTTAAAAAGGGTCATAAACTACGTGAATGCAACAGTAAAAATTGCTCAATTTGTGAGAAAAATCATAATACATTATTGCATTTTCCTTCAAAAAGTGAAAACGAAGAAAAGCAGAATTGTATAGCAGATGCTACAACAAGCAGTTTTAGTGGAGTATCTACTACAGGATCACATGTTTTAATGTCAACCGCAATAATTAATGTTCAAAATGTTAATGGAAACTGGGTTGAATGTCGTGCTTTTTTGGACAGTGGTTCTCAATCAAATTTTTGCAGTTTAGAGCTTGCTAAAAAATTAGGTGTTCCACAAACAGATTCAAACATAATTGTGAAAGGTATTACGGGTTCATGCAAAAAGATTTTAAAGAGAATTTGTCTACGTATAAAATCTAAAATTACACCATATAATGAAAAATTTATGTTCGAAGTTGTGCCAGAAGTTGTTGGTATTTTACCTACTATTAATTTACAATTTGAAATGTTAAAATTGCCTAAAAATGTCATATTAGCTGATGATAAATTTACTGAGCCGCGAAAAGTAGATATGTTGTTGGGTGCTGAGTTGTTTTATGATTTGATTCTTCCAGGAAAACTTAAGTTGAAAAAAGGTGAACCAATACTACAAAATACAGAATTTGGTTGGATTGCTAGTGGTCGTGTGAATAATTTGGTACATAAAAGTGAATCCTCTCTTTGTAATTCGAGTATCATTGAGCTAAATGAAAATATAAAAAGATTCTGGAAATTGGAGGATATGGGTAAACAAAAAAGGTTAACGAAGGAAGAAAAATTGTGTGAAGCTCATTTCGTTGAAAATGTTCATAGAAAAGAAAATGGTCAATATGTTGTGAAAATGCCATTTGCTAATTGTTGTGAAAATTTGGGTGATTCAAAAATACAAGCAATTAAAAGATTCAATTACTTAGAAATGAAATTTGATAAAAACCCGGAATTGAAAAAAAATTACGTGCAGTTTATTAATGAATATAAAGATTTAAAACATATGTCAAAAATTGAAGAACCAAAAAATAATGAACCAAATTTTATTTTACCACATCATCCGGTTTATAAATTAGATAGTTCTACAACAAAAATGAGAGTAGTATTTGATGGTTCTGCAGCATCAAGTTCTGGTATAAGTATAAACGATTTGTTAATGACTGGTCCTACTATTCAAGAAGATTTATTTGATATTATTATACGATTTCGAAAACATAAAGTTGCTATGTGTGCTGACATCGAGAAAATGTTTAGAATGATTGAAATTGCTCCTGAAGATAGAAAATTTCAAATAATACTGTGGCGTGAAAATAAAAACGAAGAATTAGGTTTTTATAATTTAAACACTGTAACATATGGTATGACTAGTTCTAGTTTCCTGTCAACAAGAGTAGTCAAACAATTATTTGAAGATGAAAAAGATAGTTTTACTTTAGCAGCAAAAGTATTTTGTGATTTTTATGTCGATGACTATATTGGTGGTGCAGATTCAGTTGAAAATGCTGAAAAATTACAATCTGAACTAATTGAAATGTTAAAAAGGGGAAAAATGAATCTTAGAAGATGGTGTTCAAATAGTAGTACACTATTAAATAATTTAAAGTCAGAGCAATTAGAGCAGATGTCAAACTTTGATAATTCGGCATTTAATGAAACAATTAAAACTTTGGGCATAGTATGGAATCCAATTGAAGATATATTTAAATTTATTTCTGATAATTCAAATGAAAACATAAAATTTACAAAGAGATGTCTTTTATCGGATATTAGTAAAATTTTTGATCCACTAGGAATTATTGGTCCTGTTAGAATTATTGGAAAAATTATTATGCAAAAATTGTGGATTAATAAAATTGAATGGGATGAAATTATGCCAATTGACTTACTTGAAATGTACAAAGAACATCAGACAGATTTAAAACAAATGGAAAATTTTAAAATACATCGTTTTGTGCTTGGTTTTGCTAATCCTAAAAGAGTAGAACTACACGCATTTTGTGATGCTTCTGAAAAGGCATATGGTTGTTGCTTATATATAAAATCAGTAAACGATTATGGTGATATAACAGTCAATCTTTTGTGCAGTAAATCTCGAGTTACACCATTAAAGAAAATTTCGTTAGCAAGATTAGAATTGTGTGCTGCTTTGGAATCGGCTAGATTAGTGGAAAAGGTTTATAAAGCAATGCAAATTGATTTTGATGATGTTTATTTGTGGACAGATTCAACTATTGTTTTGTCGTGGATCAAATTGCCAACATATAATTTAAAAACGTTTGTGGGAAATCGAGTAAGTGAAATTCAAGAATTAAATTCAAGTTTTAAATGGTATCATGTGAAGAGCGAAAATAATCCAGCTGATATTCTTTCTCGTGGTGTTAATGCTAAGGGTTTGATGAACTGTAAAATTTGGTGGTTTGGACCTGATTTCTTACATAGTGAAATTAAAATGCATTTACAACCAAGTACACAAACAATTGACAATTTACCTGAACTAAAAAACGAAAAATTGATTTGTACAACAACAACAAAAATGTTAAATTCATCATTTATTGAAAATTATAGTAGCGTTAGAAAGTTACAACGTTATATTGCTTATTGGCTCAGATTTATTAATAATAAATTTAATGTAAAAAAGGAGAAAATTAGTGGTTATCTTAAGGTCTACGAGTTGAGAAATGCCATGAATGTTTTAATCCGAATAGTACAAAAGGAAAAATTTAATAAAGAATATAAGCAATTACAAAATAAGAAACCAATTGATATTAAATCTGAACTGAAAAATTTAAATCCATTCATGGATAATGATGAGTTAATAAGAGTAGGTGGAAGATTGAAAAATTCTAATTTGTCATATGATAGTAAACATCAAATATTACTACCAAAAAATGATCATTTTACCGAAAAATTATTATTAGAGCTTCATATTGAAAACGGACATTTAGGTCAACAAGCTTTACTTTCAGTAATTCGACGTAAATTTTGGCCAATACATGGTAAAGTGCAGACAAGAAAGATTGTTCAAAATTGTGTATTATGTGCTCATGTTAAACCAAAAGTGTTGGAGCAGTTTATGGGCGATTTACCTTCTGAGCGCATTACTTTTGTGCATCCATTTTATAATGTGGGATTGGATTATGCTGGTCCATTTTATGTAAAAATTGGTGGTATTAGATCAAAAAGTATACAAAAGGCATACATTTGTGTTTTTGTATGTTTAAGTACTAAATGTGTACACTTAGAAATTGTAGAAAACCTTACAATGCAAGCATTTATTGGTGCTTTGGTTCGATTTGTATCACGTAGAGGCAAACCAGCAAAACTGCATAGCGACAACGCTACAAACTTCAAATGTGCTAATAAAGAATTAAATGAAATTTATGAGTTTTGGAATAAAGAAGAAAACAAACGTCGATTTGATGGGTTTTGTTCAAATATGGGAATTCAATGGAGTTTCATCCCACCAAGATCACCATCGTTTGGAGGCATTTGGGAAGCTTCAGTAAAAAGTATGAAATATTATTTAATGAGAATGGTTAAAAATGCAAATTTAACAATATTGGAAATGATCACTGTTTTACATAAAATTGAAGCCATAATGAATAGTCGACCGTTAGTAGCAGAGTCAAGTGATCCAGAAGATTTAACAGCAATTACTCCAGGCCATTTCTTGATTGGGCGTCCGTTAACAGCTGTTTTAGAAATAGATTGTACTGATGAAAATATAAATAAATTGTCCAGAGTGGAACGTCTTCGTCAAATTACACAAAATTTTTGGATAAAGTGGTCTACTGATTACTTATATGAATTACAAAAACGAGTTAAATGGTTTAAAAAAGAACATCAATTTTTTGTTGGTCAACTTGCTTTGTTAATTGAAGAAAATGTTCATCCTTTAAATTGGAAATTGGGAAGAATTATTGAATTGCATCATGGAAAGGATGGTTTAGTTCGTGTCGTAACATTAAAAACAAAAGACGGTAATTTTAAAAGAGCTACAACTAAGATTAGTTTGTTACCTGTTGAAGTTTAGTACTTCAAGTGTGGCGATATGTTGTGAACTCAGCATTATGAATTTATATTGTGAACAGTGCATTATGAATTGTACCAGAAGCGAAAGATGCAGTATATTTGTCTCTTTTCTTTATTACTTTATTTTTCTTTTTTGTTCAATTACTTTTTTTCTGTCTATCTAGTTTTTTCTTTCAATTTGTCAAGTTTAGTTTTTTTTCTTGTAAAAGTAAATTTTTTTGGAAAATAAAAATTTTATAAAAAGAAGCAAATTTTTTATTGAAGACGAGGCCAAACAGGTAGTGTTGGCTGATTGCAATGCTAAGGACGCAGGTTCGAATGCCGAAGACGGCATAAGAAAAATTCAATAAGAAGAAGAAATTAGAAGAAGAAATTAGAAAAGAAAATAATAATATTAAAAAATTAAAAAAAAAAAAAAATACGAAAAAAAATTAAAAAAAAAAAAAAATTAAAAAAAAATAAAAATTCAAAAAAAATAAAAATTCAAAAAAAAAATTATAATAAAAAAAGAAAAAAAAAAAAGAAATCCAAAAAATTTTTTATTTAATTTTTCTTATGCCGTCTTCGGGATTCGAACCTGCGTCCTTAGCATTGTAATCCGCCAACGCTACCACTCAACCACGGTATTAAAATTTAAAAATTTTTTACGTCTTTTTGGTGTAAATTTAAATTTCAACCTTTTGGCGTAATTTTTTGTTTAATATTACGACTTTATGTTAAAATTTTCTCTATTGGAAGTAATTTTGCGTTAATTTCGCGTAAACTTTGATGTAAAATTATTCTTTTCTAGAGTAATTTTACGTTACACCAAAATGTGTAAATATTTTGTGTTACACATGCAGAGTAAATTTACCACGATTATCGATGGCAATTTATTACCATCGATAATCGTGGTAATTTTACATCAAAAACTTTCTAGAGTGTAGAAATGATAAATATTAATTCTTCTTATATATTTTCCCACATTTATAAAATAACTATCTCCTATAATTGTTCATCAATCTGACAACAAAAATTTTACTTAAAACGTGTGTTCCACAACAACGTGTGTGCAGGTACAGCTAGTAGTGAATATAAGAGAGATAAAATATGAAGATGCACTTACTGTAAGACCTGCAGTTTGTTTCAAAGATTCTTTTCATAAAATAGACTAATTTCCTATTTAGGATCTTGAATCTGAATTAATTTCATGCAAAAATATTGATTTTACAATCTCAATTTTAGAAAATTTAATAATGTGTGTAACAATATGTTAAATTTTAAAACACTCTATAAAACTAAAATTGGGTTCATTTCATATGCTTACTGTGCTCATTATGTAAGGGTTATTTACACAATGGCTAGTTTGTAATCTTCTAATCTTTTTTTAGTCAAACTAGAACGAGAAAACGATAAATAAACAACAACAACAAACATATGAAAGAAGTAGACAGAAATTTTATTATTTCTTTACTTTTATAGTAAAATGGAGCACAAAACATGAACAAATTTTATAGCAAATTTAGACAGCTTTAAATTTTCAAAACATTAAAAAAAATTTTTTTTTTTTTTATCTCAAATTGTTTTGAAATGGATAACAGTATGGTAATAACAATTTTTTAATTTACTAAATGACATTTTTTTTTTATTTAGAAATAAATGGACACACATTCATAATTGTCAGACACTATAAAATTCAAATTATGCCATAAATTCATTTAAGAAAAATAAATAAGTTGGGAGAGTATCTTAACAGCACTGAACTTCAAGGCAATAAATTGCCATGAAAACTTTACCATCACTCTCATATACATGCTAATATAAGAGGAGAGGGCTCGGTACGAAGCATGCAATGGACAATTAATACAACCACCAAACGATGCTTAAATCAAGCATCAGAAAAAAAAAAAAATAGAAAGTTATAGAAAAAAAAAACATGAAGCACTAAGAGCAAGTCACGTTTCTGATAAATAACGAAATCACTAGTGACATATTACATAACACAAAGAATAGTTTCCCTAGTAAAAAATTTTAAAGGAAGAAGATTAGAAGAGAGAGTAAATTAAAAAATAAAGAATATAAATAAATTAAAAATAGAAGTTATATAAAAAATAAATATTCATTAAAGTCTTCCAATGTTATTAGCGCAAAAAGAATTAGTCTTTAAACCAGCTTTAAGGGATGCCTTAGAGATATTTAGGCCAAAAACATGATGATTTTTATTAGCAAAAGCAAGCATTCGAAAAATGGGATCATTGCAAAAAAATCTGGTCAATTTTCAAAATCTTGATTTCAAGATTTCCAAACAAAATATCTTGATTTTTATTTTTTATTTTTATTAAAAGAAAAAAAATGAACACAAAATCCCTTCTTGGGCATTAAAATATTATAGATTTAGTATAATCACATTTTACATATATATATTTGATTTAAATAAAAATAATAAACTTGTACTTAAAAAAGAATTAAGTTTAATATTTTTAATAAAAATCACAAATTATTCTTTTTATCTTCTTGAAATATTTTAAAAAATGCAAGTCTTCTTGCTATCGTAAAAATTGACATGCCTGTTTGTACGCATTCGAAAACTTCATTTTTAAAATTAAATCTTTTAAGCATTTGGTTGCATAAAACAAAATAGAATTTTATACAATGGTCTTTGAATTTAAATCACAGCTTCATCACTTTTCATTGCCTCAAATATTCTTTGAAATCAGAATAAAAAAAATTGAAAATAAAAATTTTGATTTGCTTTCAAATGTCTTGAATTCCAAGGTTTTTTGTAAGGGAATTGGAAAATAGATCAAAAAACTTGACTTAGGATTTTTGCTAAAAATTGGGGGAAAAAATCTTGAAAATCAAGAAAAATCTTGACTTTTGGCATCACTGGGCATATTCTAACAATGGTCTTACAAGAGATGTAAAAGGAAATCTAGTTATAAATGGGTCACAGAACTCTCTTGACCAAAGTTTAATAAAACCTAGAGTGGAATTTGCTTTATTTACAATTGAATTTATATGTGGTGTTTAAATGTCAATTGGTAATCACATAAAATGCCGAGATCTCTAACTTTATTGACTCTGGGAATAAGAATATTATTAACCTGCCATTTACACAGGATGTTTTCAAAGATTAAAATTAAAATTTTTTTTGAATGTATTTTCGTAAAAATCTCCGAAATAATTTTCAATGTCCAAATTAAAATCTAGACTTTTCTTAATAAAATTATTTAAGTTTTGATTTTAATTTTAAATTTATAAATCAAAAAAAATAAAATAAAGCTTTCGGTTTTTCATTTATTTATCTTTGATATTTCTTTTTTAAAAATTTTGTTTCCATTTTTTTTTTTTTACAGAAAATAATTAATATTTTAAGCAAGATTTTTAGTCCAGACTAAAATCAAGATTTTTTCGTTTTATACAACTTTTACACACACAGACAAAAAAAATCTTGATTTTAAGCTTCGAAAACATCCTGTGTAAATGGCAAGTAAATGTCCCAGTCATACAAATAATGACCTGGGTTCCAAAATAACTTACTGGTCGCAAAAAAAAAAATTATAAAATTGAATGACCTCCCTGTGACATTTCACAGACGTTCCAATCTGACCCAAGTTATCAATTGACCGAAAAAAAAATAATGCAATAGCCAGGTCAAAATGTAACCTATATTTGATCTTGACTGAGCTTTTTTTTTATAAACGCGACCGCGATAAGTCTTTTTGTAACAACCAGGTCTTCAAAGCCCTTTTTTTTTGAAAGCTTCTTCCTACAAAAGTCACATAAAAACTCAACTTAAATCATTGTGTCGAAATTGGACTTACAACTAACTTTAAAGTTATATTAAAGTCGCTTTATGACTTTAAAGACTCATTTGCGTCACCATTTGACTTAAATTTAATAGGAAGGTAATAATATTACAGATTTTTAAGCTTGTATTTAATTGAAAGTAAGCATTATTTTGAGTCGTAGAATGACTCAAAAAACATTTTAAAGTCGATATTTGACTTGATATTTACTAAAAAGTCACAAAGAGACTTAGATTTAACTAAAAAGTTACATAAGTCTTAAAAATATAATATATTGAGTCAAAGAAAGACTCAGAAGTCATATTAAAGTCGCCATTTGACTTGATTATTACTAGAAAGTTACAATGCGACTTCTATACGACTAATTAGTTGCAATAAAATGAAAATTTATTAGTATTTTTAATAAAACATGTAGTTTAACGTTATCATTTCAGAAGTCAACATCAAAGTCACGGAAAAAAATATAAATTTATTTAAAATTTATTTTAAATTCAAAAGTTTAATAAAAGTTAATTAAATCTCCAAAATAATTTTTCAATAAATATTAAATTTTGGTAAGTAGTTAATTTTAATTAAATTATACGTATTTAATGTTTTATTTTGTGTCTTAGAAATATGACCAAATTTTTATTTTGCGATGTCTTGCTTCAAGGATTTTCCTGGAACGGAACAACAATTAAGAAACGTTTTTCAAAATTTGATAAATTAACCAATTTGTTTCTAGAAATTATACGAGAAAGTTATGATAATTCTTACACCAAACACAAAATTCAACAATTTTTTATTGACTTTCTTAAACATTCTTCAGAAAGAGTAAAGCGAACGTAAGTATCTTTAGCTGTTGTTTTATTTTTTCTTTATCTTGATTAAAATGTATTAATTTCTTTTCAGTGGACATAAAATTATAAATAGAGAAGAAAAATCATTAAAAAGAAAACTAAAACGACTGAAACAACTGCTTTTACCGAACCATCCACTCCTGTTCAACTATCTCGTTTGATCGATTTATCTACATCTACTCATGAACAATAAATAATAACCATAAATAATAATTTATTAATAATTAATTTCTAGGAATTAATATTTTTATTTCTAATATTTAGAATATAATGGTATTAAATATTACCATGTATTTAAACTAATGTATATAATTTTTTTTAACTACTAATAAGTATAGTAAATGAACTGAATTGTTTTTTTTTTGAATTGATAATAAATATTTAATTTGTTTTCGTAAATTAATACATACATACATATTCTCACTTTTTATTTATTTGTAGATAAAACAGATAAAAGATTATCATTACCATAATTGTTATTAGAAAAAATGCAGCTTGCAGTTAAAAATGAAGTGTATCCTATACATATAATATTAATATGATCATATCCATCTTTGTAAGACGTTTCAATGAAATTAAGATGTCACAATCAAGATATTCAAATAAGTCGTCACAACCTGGAATTAGCAGAACGTCATGAAGATTAATTAACCAGATTCTACCCTAAGCAGACATTTTATTAGCTTTATAGCACAGTTAAGGTCCGCGCATTTTGAAGACGCATAAAAAGATTAAATTAAATGGAATTATAAGATATGACTTATACTCCAATTTAATTTTTTTACGCCATTTACGACTTTGAAATGCATGGATCATAATTGTACTATAAAATTAATAAAAATTCTGCTAAGAGTAGAGTCGTTTTAGTTAATCTCAATGACGTCCTGTTGACGTCATATTGCTACAATTTAGTCTCTTTGAAACGTCCTCAATACGTCACTACCCCGTCTTATTGTGACTAATCAAATCGTGTTTGAGTCACTATACTGTCATTTTCTGACTCTTTAGTCTTCAAAAAGTCACAAATTTACTCAATTTTACCTAATCAAGTTACTTTAGAGTCACTGTCAAGTCATTTTGTGCACTTTTAGTCGCTTAGAGGTTCCTCAGTTACTCAATTGCTACCCTAAAGCTTTTTTATTTGTCTGTTTTACGGTTAGCTTGTGACCTAGAAGCTTTTACTATAGTTTATTTGAGGATTCCTGAGAGTCATATTTTGACTTCAAAGTAACTTTTAGGTCTTGTGACCTGATTCCCATGCCTGTAATATGACCGTCTAGAGACAAATTTTGTATGATTGGGGTAGATTGAAAATTAATAGGATTTCTTTTCCTTGAAAAAGATATATTTTGACACTTTAATCAAGTGGACCAAGATGGCTACCTTGAGGCACTCCAGAAGTAGCTGTGTATGTTGTAGATGTTGCAGAGCGAAATTTGACCTGATAGTCCCGAGGACCAAGCGAAGATTTTTTCCACTCAATAAAAGAAGGTGGAAAATCATACGCAGCCAATTTAAATAAAATAATTTGATGAGGAAGAACATCGAATGCTTTGCTAAAATCCGTGTTTACAGAATCAGTCTGAAAACCTTTCTCCATGTTATCTCTATAAGCTGAGGTAATTTCTATAAGATTAGTAGACCTACCCTTAAAAAACCCATGCTGATTATCAGTAATGAAATTCTTGCAATAAAAATGTATATCTTCAGAAATAGCCGCTTCAAAAAGCTTAGGAATTGAAGAAATTTTAGATATTGGACGATAATTTAAAACGTCAGCTCTGCAACATTTCTTGACAACAGGTATGATGTATGAATGTTTCCAGATTTTCGGAAAATAACCGGTTAATAAAGATATATTAAAAATAATAGATAGAGGATTATATAAAGTAGAAGCACAATTTTTCAAGATTATCGGTGGGACACCATCAGGCCCAGAAGAACAGTCATCTTGAAGCTTAAATAAAAACTTGAAAAGTTCATTTTCTTCAATGGATATGGCGGTCATAGAAGTTTGCGGGCTATTGTTTAAATAACTGAAATAGGCAATATCAACATTGAAGTTTGAGTCAGAAAAAGAACTGGAGAAATGGTTAGCAAAAAAATTAGCTACAGTTAGGTCATCATTGGAAGATGTATTTAAGAAACTAAGAGTTTGAGGATAACTATCCCCTTTCTTCTTAGAATTAACAAAACTAAAGAATCTTTTTGGATCCTTCAATATGTCAAGCTTTGTCTTGTTTAAATACTCCTCACATTGAGACTCAAACAAGATTCTGAACTCATTGAATAAATATTGAAAAGGCTCATGATCGTCTTCACTTCCGGTTATTAAGCCTTATTCTTCCTGTTTCTTAGAGCTTTAAGTTCTATTAAACCAGGGAGGGGAACAAGATCTCATGTCCCTTCTAGTAAAAAGTGGACATGATAATGAATAAAAAAGAATTGAAATATATGGCAAATGGGTACTTTTTAAAAACAGGCTTACCCAACTGTTTGGGAGCCATTGATGGGAAAAATATTAATATGGTGGTGTCCTAGAAAAAGTGGAACTTTGTATTTTAATTATAAAAAAAATTCAGCATAGTTCTTCTGGCGACAGGGCTGCCAGATTGGGGAATTTTTTCCCCAAACTGAGGAAATTTTTAATTTCGGGGGAAAAAAAAAGTTAAAAAAAAACGTGGGGAAAAATTTGAGGAAAATATTTTTTTCTGAGGAAAATTTGAAGAAATTCAGAAATATTGTGCTAACGTTGGCAATCAATAATATTTAAAATTTCAGACTCGTAAACCCTAATGATTTTAATAAAATTTATATCATTACCATATTCTTCTACGTACGTTGAGCTCAAAATCTATTGCTGGAACTAAACTTTTTGATTTACAACATATAGGTACCGCATAAAATCTGAACACATTAAAAATTTGAGGAAATCTTGCAAAATTAAGTTGTTTTTGGGGAAAAACTGAAGTGACTAAAACCGTTATACAATTTTTTTTTTTTTTCTTATTTAGGGCAAAAAAAATTTTAGTACACAAAAATATAAAAAAAAATTTGAGGAATTTTTTTAAAAAAGTGTCTATTTTGGGGAAATTTCTCGAAAATTTGAGGAAATTTCATTCATTCCATCTGGCAGCCCTGTCTGGCGATTATCGGTAGATTTAATGACAAACTAAAAGAATAGAGTTATTTTTATTATATTATTTTTATATTTTTTAAGTTACACTTTCACTTTTTTTAACGTTGGAGCAGTAGGACGTCAAAGCGATGGTGGAATATTTGCGAAGAGTAGTTTTGGGCGTAATTAGAAGTGCCTGAAGATGAATTCCTTCTCAATAAGATGTATTATTTCCACATTTTTTTATTGGTGACGGGGCATTTCCATTAAAAAATAATTTAATGTGGCCGTATCCAGGACGAAATTTAGATTACTCAACAAATAATTTTAATAAAAGAACTTGAAGGGCTAGAGTAACCATTGAGAACTCTTTTGGCATATTGAGCCACAGAATTTATCATACAGAGTTTTATTGTCACCCAAAAAACGTCGACAAAATAATATTATTCAGAATTGTTCTACACAAGTTTTTAATGAGCCCAAAAGACGACGAATATTTTACTCCAGACTTAGTTGACCACGAAGTAGATGGGTGTATAATTGAAGGAGCTTGGCGTTCCGACACTAATGTCTTTGAAAATTTACAGAATCAATATTGTAATACAAGTTCAAGAGCTGCGTTTCAATTAAGGGATACTCTAAGAGAATACTTAATTGAAAATTAAAAAGTTTTGTGAAATTTAAACGTCTGTGTTATTTTTAATTTCTAACAACTTTTTTTTTGACCAATTAAAAAAGACAAAGTTTTAAATTTTTTTTAAAAAATGGTTTTTTTTAAAGAAAACATTTATTTTTATTTTTATTTGACGTTTCGATGTTAGGTTTACATCGTCATCAGAAATTAGGAATTTTTATTTATTTATTTTCGAATGTATTTGTGGGAAATCCGATAATTTTACTTTAATTTTTGGAATAACTTTTTAAATAAAAATGCCGAATTTCTGATGACGATGTAAACCTTAAATCGAAACGTCAAATAAAAATAAAAATAAAAGTTTTCTTTAAAAAAGAAATTTTTTTAACAAATTTAAAACTTTGTCTTTTAAAAAGTTGTTAATTAAATACAATTTTAAATTTTATTCCATAATTTTTATTTTATTCATATAATTTGATTTTTTTTTTTTAATTTAATGTTAATTTTTTTTATTTAAAAGTTAACTTTTTTTTTGTTAATTCATCATTTTCTGTTAATAATTAATTACAGGAGGTACGTAAAAATACTTTTTTTTTTTTTTTGAGATTTAGTGTAAAAAATTGTATCTTCTTTGAGCACTGCTTCTGTGTTAGTGCATTTTTCCTTACATTCAAGTCATGACAAAAAACTTAACAGCAATAAAAATGGATTAAATTATTCATGAAAAAAAAGTTCCCTGCACCCTTGAAAAGGACTTTCTGTATTTTCTATATTAGATTTTCTGTAGGCCTGAAAGTGGGCTACTCTTGTTTATTAAAAATGTTACAGCAATTGCTATATTTCATTTAAAAATAATTTTAAAGTAAGAAAATTCAGAGCCAACAAAAAATTTTTTTATGAGTTAAATTTTTTGAAATTTCTTGAGGGTGCTGCAGTGTCGCAGTACCTATGTACGAGCGGCCGCTGATCCAGGGACTTCCTCCTCCTACCCAGGGACTTCCTACTCAGGGATCTCCTACCCAGGGACCTCCTACCCAGGGACCTCCCATGGGGGCGGACTTCAGAAGTTCGTCCGATTTGATTCAAATTTGGTACGTAAGAAGGGGAAATAATTACACACAAACTTCGTAACAAAAAATTTGTTGACCTCCTACCCAGGGACCTCCTACCCAGGGACCTCCTACCGAGGGACCTCGTACCCAGGGACCTCCTACTCAGAGACCTCCCCTGGGGCGGACTTCGTTCGATTTCATTCAAATTTGGTATGTAAAAAGAGCACTGATAACACACTGAAATTTCGTAACAAAAAATTGGTTGACCTCCTACCCAGGGATCTTCCATGGGGGCGGACTTCAAAAGTTCGTCCGATTTGACTCAAATTCCGTACGTAAGAAGAGGAAATAATTACACACAAATTTCGTAACAAAAATTTTGTTGACCTCCTACCCAGGGACCTCGCCTCAGGGCGGACTTTAAAAGTTCATCCGATTTCATTCAAATTTGGTATGTAAAAAGAGGAACTGATTACACACAAATTTCGTAACAAAAAATTTGTTGACCTTCAACTCAGCGACCCTTCGGGGGCGGACTTCAAAAGTTCATTCAAATTTGACACGTAAAAATAGGAAATGATTAGACACAAATTTCGTAACAAAAAATTTATTGACCTCCTACCCTAGGGGAGGACTTCAAAAGTTTGTCCGATTTCATTTAAATTTGGTACATAAAAATTATTAAACACGCGAATTTCGTAACAAAAAAATTTGGCCCCCTCTTTTTAGGAGCCTTTTCGAATATATAGAAATCAAATATTAAATATTAAAAACTGAACCACTCAACCGATCGTTTCGAAATTTACACCGTCTCTTTGTCTCGAGGTCGTTATAGGCTATTTTAATTTGAATGGCCTCCCAGAAACCCCTCCCGGGGAGAACTGCAAAAGTTCTTCCGATTTCATTCAAATTTGATTCAAAAAAAGCGGAAATGAATAAAAACACAAATTTGGTTTGGTTTGGAAACCTGTTTAAGGGAAGGATATCATTCGATTTAATGCAATTAAGTGTTAAATAAGTAGAAATGATAAATATTAATTCTTCTTATATATTTTCCCAAATTTATAAAATAACTATCTCCTATAATTGTTCATCAATCTGACAACAAAAATTTCACTTAAAACGTGTGTTCCACAACAACGTGTGTGCAGGTACAGCTAGTAGTGAATATAAGAGAGATAAAATATGAAGATGCACTTACTGTAAGACCTGCAGTTTGTTTCAAAGATTCTTTTCATAAAATAGACTAATTTCCTATTTAGGATCTTGAATCTGAATTAATTTCATACAAAAATATTGATTTTACAATCTCAATTTTAGAAAATTTAACAATGTGTGTAACAATATGTTAAATTGTAAAACACTCTATAAACCTAAAATTGGGTTCATTTCATATGCTTACTGTGCTCATTATGTAAGGGTGATTTACACAATGGCTAGTTTGTAATCTTCTAATCTTTTTTTAGTCAAACTAGAACGAGAAAACGATAAATAAACAACAACAACAAACATATGAAAGAAGTAGACAGAAATTTTATTATTTCTTTACTTTTATAGTAAAATGGAGCACAAAACATGAACAAATTTTATAGCAAATTTAGACAGCTTTAAATTTTCAAAACATTAAAAAAAAATTTTTTTTTTATCTCAAATTGTTTCGAAATGGATAACAGTATGGTAATAACAATTTTTTAATTTACTAAATGAAATTTTTTTTTTATTTAGAAATAAATGGACACACATTCATAATTGTCAGACACTATAAAATTCAAATTATGCCATAAATTCATTTAAGAAAAATAAATAAGTTGGGGGAGTATCTTAACAGCACTGAACTTCAAGGCAATAAATTGCCATGAAAACTTTACCATCACTCTCATATACATGCTAATATAAGAGGAGAGGGCTCGGTACGAAGCATGCAATGGACAATTAATACAACCACCAAACGATGCTTAAATCAAGCATCAGAAAAAAAAAAAAATAGAAAGTTATAGAAAAAAAAAACATGAAGCACTAAAAGCAAGTCAAGTTTCTGATAAATAACGAAATCACTAGTGACATATTACATAACACAAAGAATAGTTTCCCTAGTAAAAAATTTTAAAGGAAGAAGATTAGAAGAGAGAGTAAATTAAAAAATAAAGAATATAAATAAATTAAAAATAGAAGTTATATAAAAAATAAATATTCATTAAAGTCTTCCAATGTTATTAGCGCAAAAAGAATTAGTCTTTAAACTAAAGGATCATTGCATCCATATTCGGTTCTATAGTAAGCAACTTCAAATAAGTTAGTGGTTCGGAGGCTTCTGGTATTAACTCGAAAGTTGATCTTCTCCAGAATAAAAGGAGAACTAATTTCATCAATAATAATTTGATGAATGAAAACAACATCTGCAAATTCACGTCTGTCTGGAAGAGATTCAAGCTGAATGAGATTCAAGCGTTCTCTATACGGTGGAAGGATTTAGTTATCCTCCCAAGGAAGATGCCTCAATGCAAATCTAATAAATTTTTTTTGGACGGATTCGACTCTATTGATGTCGACAGAAAAAAAGGGTGACCATACTTGAGAGGCATATTCAGTGATGCCAGGTAAAAAAAAAATATATCTTGAAAATTGACCAAAAAATATCTTGAAATCAAGATTTTTTGAAAAAAAAAATCTGGTCAATTTTCAAAATCTTGATTTCAAGATTTCCAAACAAAATATCTTGATTTTTATTTTTTTATTTTTATTAAAAGAAAAAAAATGAACACAAAATCCCTTCTTGGGCATTAAAATATTATAGATTTAGTATAATCACATTTTACATATATATATTTGATTTAAATAAAAATAATAAACTTGTACTTAAAAAAGAATTAAGTTTAACATTTTTAATAAAAATCACAAATTATTCTTTTTATCTTCTTGAAATATTTTAAAAAATGCAAGTCTTCTTGCTATCGTAAAAATTGACATGCCTGTTTGTACGCATTCGAAAACTTCATTTTTAAAATTAAATCTTTTAAGCATTTGGTTGCATAAAACAAAATAGAATTTTATACAATGGTCTTTGAATTTAAATCACAGCTTCATCACTTTTCATTGCCTCAAATATTCTTTGAAATCAGAATAAAAAAAATTGAAAATAAAAATTTTGATTTGCTTTCAAATGTCTTGAATTCCAAGGTTTTTTGTAAGGGAATTTGAAAATAGATCAAAAAACTTGATTTAGGATTTTTGCTAAAAATTGGGGCAAAAAATCTTGAAAATCAAGAAAAATCTTGACTTTTGGCATCACTGGGCATATTCTAACAATGGTCTTACAAGAGATGTAAAAGGAAATCTAGTTATAAATGGGTCACAGAACTGTCTTGACCAAAGTTTAATAAAACCTAGAGTGGAATTTGCATTATTTACAATTGAATTTATATGTGGTGTTTAAATCTTAATTGGTAATCACATAAAGTGCCGAGATCTCTAACTTCATTGACTCTGGGAATAAGAATATTATTAACCTGCCATTTACACAGGATGTTTTCAAAGATTAAAATTAAAATTTTTTTTGAATGTATTTTCGTAAAAATCTCCGAAATAATTTTCAATGTCCAAATTAAAATCTAGAATTTTCTTAATAAAATTATTTAAATTTTGATTTTAACTTTAAATTTATAAATCAAAAAAAATAAAATAAAGCAAAATTATTTTTTTTTCGTTTTCGGTTTTTCATTTATTTATCTTTGATATTTCTTTTTTAAAAATTTTGTTTCCATTTTTTTTTTTGACAGAAAATAATTAATATTTTAAGCAAGATTTTTAGTCCAGACTAAAATCAAGATTTTTACGTTTTATACAACTTTTACACACACAGACAAAAAAAATCTTGATTTTAAGCTTCGAAAACATCCTGTGTAAATGGCAAGTAAATGTAGATTGAAAATTAATAGGATTTCTTTTCCTTGAAAAAGATATATTTTGACACTTAAATCAAGTGGACCAAGATGGCTACCTTGAGGCACTCCAGAAGTAGCTGTGTATGTTGTAGATGTTGCAGAGCGAAATTTGACCTGATAGTCCCGAGGACCAAGCGAAGATTTTTTCCACTCAATAAAAGAAGGTGGAAAATCATCAGCCTATTTAAATAAAATAATTTGATGAGGAAGAACATCGAATGCTTTGCTAAAATCTACCCTTAAAAAACCCATGCTGATTATCAGTAATGAAATTCTTGCAATAAAAATGTATATCTTCAGAAATAGCCGCTTCAAAAAGTTTAGGAATTGAAGAAATTTTAGATATTGGACGATAATTTAAAACGTCAGCTCTGCAACGGGTATGATGTATGAATGTTTTCAGATTTTCGGAAAATAACCGGTTAATAAAGATATATTAAAAATAATAGATACAGGATTACATAAAGTAGAAGCACAATTTTTCAAGATTATCGGTGGGACACCATCAGGCCCAGAAGAACAGTCATCTTGAAGCTTAAATAAAAACTTGAAAAGTTCATTTTCTTCAATGGATATTGCGGTCATAGAAGTTTGCGGGCTATTGTTTAAATAACTGAAATAGGCAATATCAACATTGAAGTTTGAGTCAGAAAAAGAACTGGAGAAATGGTTAGCAAAAAAATTAGCTACAGTTAGGTCATCATTGGAAGATGTATTTAAGAAACTAAGAGTTTGAGGATAACTATCCCCTTTCTTCTTAGAATTAACAAAACTAAAGAATCTTTTTGGATCCTTCAATATGTCAAGCTTTGTCTTGTTTAAATACTCCTCACATTGAGACTCAAACAAGATTCTGAACTCATTGAATAAATATTGAAAAGGTTCATGGTCGTCTTCACTTCCGGTTATTAAGCCTTATTCTTCCTGTTTCTTAGAGCTTTAAGTTCTGCATTAAACCAGGGAGGGGAACAAGATCTCATGTCCCTTCTAGTAAAAAGTGGACATGATAATGAATAAAAAAGAATTGAAATATATGGCAAATGGGTACTTTTTAAAAACAGGCTTATCCAACTGTTTGGGAGCTATTGATGGGAAAAATATTAATATGGTGTGTCCTAGAAAAAGTGGAACTTTGTATTTTAATTATAAAAAAAATTCAGCATAGTTCTTCTGGCTATTTGCGATTATCGGTAGATTTAATGACAAACTAAAAGAATAGAGTTATTTTTATTATATTATTTTTATATTTTTTAAGTTACACTTTCACTTTTTTCAACGTTGGAGCAGTAGGACGTCAAAGCGATGGTGGAATATTTGCGAAGAGTAGTTTTGGGCGTAATTAGAAGTGCCTGAAGATGAATTCCTTCTCAATAAGATGTATTATTTCCACATTTTTTTATTGGTGACGGGGCATTTCCATTAAAAAGTAATTTAATGTGGCCGTATCCAGGACGAAATTTAGATTACTCAAAAAATAATTTTAATAAAAGAACTTGAAGGGCTAGAGTAACCATTGAGAACTCTTTTGGCATATTGAGCCACAGAATTTATCATACAGAGTTTTATTGTCACCTAAAAAACGTCGACAAAATAATATTATCCAGAAATGTTCTACACAAGTTTTTAATGAGCCCAAAAAACGACGAATATTTTACTCCAGACTTAGTTGACCACGAAGTAGATGGGTGTATAATTGAAGGAGCTTGGCGTTCCGACACTAATGTCTTTGAAAATTTACAGAATCAATATTGTAATAGAAGTTCAAGAGCTGCGTTTCAATTAAGGGATACTCTAAGTATATAAAATTAAAAAGTTTTGTGAAATTTAAACGTCTGTGTTATTTTTAATTTCTAACAACTTTTTTTTTGACCAATTAAAAAAGACAAAGTTTTAAATTTTTTTAAAAAATGGTTTTTTTAAAGAAAACATTTATTTTTGAAGTTATACTTCTTATGCGACTTGCAAAAAATTTAACGTTTAACGCACAAATACATACAAAAAAAAAAATTTATTATTATTTTTTTATTATTTTTTTTTATTATTATTTTTGCACAAACACATTGAAAAAAATTTAAGGCTTTTTTTTAATTTACCGACGATTTTAGTTTTTTTTTTCCGAAAATTTTTTTTATTTTAAAATCGAATTACGTAGTTGAAAAAAAGGTTCCCGCACGAAATTTATTTTTTTTTTGACTAATTAATATTTGTTTTAATTTCTTAACATAAAAAAAAATTATTAGCTCAATTTAAAAATACAAAATACAAAAAATATGGAAACCACTTTATTCCAGAGACAAAACGTTTCTTCAATGACATTAGTATTCGAAATTTATTTAATTTCGAAATAAAATTTCTGAATTCCGAAACACCCACGCCGAACACATGCGCGAGGAGAGAGAAAGAGAGTGAGTCGGTAGATCCCAAACACATGCGCGTGGTATTCTTGCTATGCAGCGGCCAGCGAAGTAAACAGTATGAGCGTCCTGAAATTAGCTGAAATACGTACTTGTTGTTCTATTTTAATTTAATTTATAGTATTCATTATTTCATCTAGAATTGTGAAAAATGAGTGAAAATAACAATCCCTCGGACAATGCAACGGATTTAAAGTTATTTCAAGGTAAGTCTCTTGTGAATATCAATTGATTGTTAGATTTTTAGTTTGATAGGATACACATACACTAAGTAGGTAGAAAAAGTCTGCGAACGGGCTCGTTTCCTTATTTTTTGTTCGACATGTTCCCAGTTTTTTGTCATTTAAAAGGACTCTATAAAAAAAAGTTAGTTTGAGAAAAAAAAAATTGTTTTCAAAATTTAAATTTTGAGAAATCTCAATTTTTGGGAAAGTCTGCTTACAGCCGGTTTTAATGCTGCGTCTCAGAAATTAACTAGTAATGTCATTCGAAAGGCAATTGAATGTAGATAATTTTGCACCACATAATTTTATCCCTACGATAAGGGGAAGTGTCAAAAATCGCCTTTGAAAGAAATATTATAGATTTGGATATTTCTCCACTCGAAAATTATAATTAAAAGATGCGATCAATTGTGAATTGTAAGCAATGTTAATAAAGTTTGTCTTAAAGAAACTATTTTCCTATTTTCATTTCCACATTACGAAGTATAACTTCCCCCGCGCGTACACGGCACACGCATGTTTTTTATTTTTATTTGACGTTTCGATGTTAGGTTTACATCGTTATTAGAAATTAGGAATTTTTATTTATTTATTTTCGAATGTATTTTTGTGGGAAATCCGATAATTTTACTTTAATTTTTGGAATAACTTTTTAAATAAAAATGCCGAATTTCTGATGACGATGTAAACCTAACATCGAAACGTCAAATAAAAATAAAAATAAAAGTTTTCTTTAAAAAAGAAATTTTTTTAACAAATTTAAAACTTTGTCTTTTAAAAAGTTGTTAATTAAATACAATTTTAAATTTTATTCCATAATTTTTATTTTATTCATATAATTTAATTTTTTTTTTTTAATTTAATGTTAATTTTTTTTTTGTTAATTCATCATTTTCTGTTAATAATTAATTACAGGAGGTACGTAAAAATACTTTTTTTTTTTGAGATTTAGTGTAAAAAATTGTATCTTCTTTGAGCACTGCTTCTGGGTTAGTGCATTTTTCATACATTCATCAGTGGTCGAAGTGGCAGGCTAAAAGTGGTGGGATGGTTAAAAAATTTTAAGAGTAGGTTGAGGCTCGTGGGGTTCCTATCGCTTTGTCGTTTTTTAGTAGAAAAATGACTCATCCAAATATTTTACCAGCTTCAACCCTTGCGTTGTGTCTTTGTTGTTACTAAATCATTTAATGAACTGCATATAGAACATCCTACTCCACTTTCTTTAACTGTTATATATATATATGTTTCTAACTTTTCACATCATTGTGTTTCTGCCTAGGAACTTCAAAGTATTGGGCTCGTGTAATGTCTTATCTTGGCTTAATGTGCTAAGTACATTAATTCAAATGCTCTTCTCCCACCGCCTTTATATCTCCTGCTGTTCTTCAATTTTTTTTTTTTTTATTAAAAAATTTAACCATTTAAAAAAAAAAAAATTTAATAAAATTTGGAAGTTAACTAAAGATAGAGAATATTCAAAATTTGATCGGGTAAAAATTTAAATTTATGAAAAGCTGTGCGAAAATTATCTACATAGCCAATTAGTAACCAAAATATCTACTATTTATTATTTAAATTTTAAGTCTCATTTAAAATTATTTTTAATTTCTTTTTGATAAAAAATATTTAAAATTCATAAAAAATTATTTAAAATTTAAAAAAATATGTTCCGGGATGCTTTTTTCCATCCTAAGAAGTGGTGGGATGAGTTTACAATTATTTAGAAGTACCGGGATGGCATCCCACTCCATCCCGCCTCACTTCGAGCACTGCTTACATTCATGAAAAAAAAGTCATGAAAAAAAACTTAACAGCAATAAAAATGGATTAAATTATTCATGAAAAAAAAGTTCCCTGCACCCTTGAAAAGGACTTTCTGTATTTTCTATATTAGATTTTCTGTAGGCCTGAAAGTGGGCTACTCTTGTTTATTAAAAATGTTACAGCAATTGCTGTATTTCATTTAAAAATAATTTTAAAGTAAGAAAATTCAGAGCCAACAAAAAATTTTTTTATGAGTTAAATTTTTTGAAATTTCTTGAGGGTGCTGCAGTGCCGCAGTACCTATGTACGAGCGGCCGCTGATCCAGGGACTTCCTCCTCGTACCCAGGGACTTCCTACTAAGGGATCTCCTACCCAGGGACCTCCTACCCAGGGACCTCCCATGGGGGCGGACTTCAGAAGTTCGTCCGATTTGATTCAAATTTGGTACGTAAGAAGGGGAAATAATTACACACAAACTTCGTAACAAAAAATTTGTTGACCTCCTACCCAGGGACCTCCTACCCAGGGACCTCCTACCGAGGGACCTCGTACCCAGGGACCTCCTACTCAGAGACCTCCCCTGGGGCGAACTTCGTTCGATTTCATTCAAATTTGGTATGTAAAAAGAGCACTGATAACACACTGAAATTTCGTAACAAAAAATTGGTTGACCTCCTACCCAGGGATCTCCCATGGGGGCGGACTTCAAAAGTTCGTCCGATTTGACTCAAATTCGGTACGTAAGAAGAGGAAATAATTACACACAAATTTCGTAACAAAAATTTTGTTGACCTCCTACCCAGGGACCTCGCCTCAGGGCGGACTTTAAAAGTTCATCCGATTTCATTCAAATTTGGTATGTAAAAAGAGGAACTGATTACACACAAATTTCGTAACAAAAAATTTGTCGACCTTCAACTCAGCGACCCTTCGGGGGCGGACTGCAAAAGTTCATTCAAATTTGACACCTAAAAATAGGAAATGATTAGACACAAATTTCGTAACAAAAAATTTATTGACCTCCTACCCTAGGGGAGGGCTTCAAAAGTTTGTCCGATTTCATTTAAATTTGGTACATAAAAATTATTAAACACGCGAATTTCGTAACAAAAAAATTTGGCCCCCTCTTTTTAGGAGCCTTTCCGAATATATAGAAATCAAATATTAAATATTAAAAACTGAACCACTCAACCGATCGTTTCGAAATTTACACCGTCTCTTTGTCTCGAGGTCGTTATAGGCTATTTTAATTTGAATGGCCTCACAGAAACCGCTCCCGGGGAGAACTGCAAAAGTTCTTCCGATTTCATTCAAATTTGATTCAAAAAAAAAGGGAAATGAATAAAAACACAAATTTGGTTTGGTTTGGAAACCTGTTTAAGGGAAGGATATCATTCGATTTAATGCAATTAAGTGTTAAATAAGTAGAAATGATAAATATTAATTCTTCTTATATATTTTCCCAAATTTATAACTATCTCCTATAATTGTTCATCAATCTGACAACAAAAATTTCACTTAAAACGTGTGTTCCACAACAACGTGTGTGCAGGTACAACTAGTAGTGAATATAAGAGAGATAAAATATGAAGATGCACTTACTGTAAGACCTGCAGTTTGTTTCAAAGATTCTTTTCATAAAATAGACTAATTTCCTATTTAGGATCTTGAATCTGAATTAATTTCATACAAAAATATTGATTTTACAATCTCAATTTTAGAAAATTTAACAATGTGTGTAACAATATGTTAAATTTTAAAACACTCTATAAAACTAAAATTGGGTTCATTTCATATGCTTACTGTGCTCATTATATAAAATGGCTTCTAATCTTTTTTTAGTCAAACTAGAATGAGAAAACGATAAATAAACAACAACAACAAACATATGAAAGAAGTAGACAGAAATTTTATTATTTCTTTACTTTTATAGTAAAACGGAGCACAAAACATGAACAAATTTTATAGCAAATTTAGACAGCTTTAAATTTTCAAAACATTAAAAAAATTTTTTTTTTTTTTTATCTCAAATTGTTTCGAAATGGATAACAGTATGATAATAACAATTTTTTAATTTACTAAATGAAATTTTTTTTTTATTTAGAAATAAATGGACACACATTCATAATTGTCAGACACTATAAAATTCAAATTATGCCATAAATTCATTTAAGAAAAATAAATAAGTTTGGGGAGTATCTTAACAGCACTGAACTTCAAGGCAATAAATTGCCATGAAAACTTTACCATCACTCTCATATACATGCTAATATAAGAGGAGAGGGCTCGGTACGAAGCATACAATGGACAATTAATACAACCACCAAACGATGCTTAAATCAAGCATCAGAAAAAAAAAAAAAAAATAGAAAGTTATAGAAAAAAAAAACATGAAGCACTAAAAGCAAGTCAAGTTTCTGATAAATAACGAAATCACTAGTGACATATTACATAACACAAAGAATAGTTTCCCTAGTAAAAAATTTTAAAGGAAGAAGATTAGAAGAGAGAGTAAATTAAAAAATAAAGAATATAAATAAATTAAAAATAGAAGTTATATAAAAAATAAATATTCATTAAAGTCTTCCAATGTTATTAGCGCAAAAAGAATTAGTCTTTAAACTAAAGGAACTAAGGGATGCCTTAGAGATATTTAGGTCAAAAACATGATGATTTTTATTAGCAAAAGCAAGCATTCGAAAAATGGGATCATTGCATCCATATTCGGTTCTATAGTAAGCAACTTCAAATAAGTTAGTGGTTCGGAGGCTTCTGGTATTAACTCGAAAGTTGATCTTCTCCAGAATAAAAGGAGAACTAATTTCATCAATAATAATTTGATGAATGAAAACAACATCTGCAAATTCACGTCTGTCTGGAAGAGATTCAAGCTGAATGAGATTCAAGCGTTCTCTATACGGTGGAAGGATTTAGTTATCCTCCCAAGGAAGATGCCTCAATGCAAATCTAAGAAATTTTTTTTGGACGGATTCGACTCTATTGATGTCGACAGAAAAAAAGGCTGAACATACTTGAGAGGCATATTCAGTGATGCCAGGTAAAAAAAAAAAATATCTTGAAAATTGACCAAAAAATATCTTAAAATCAAGATTTTTTGAAAAAAAAAATCTGGTCAATTTTCAAAATCTTGATTTCAAGATTTCCAAACAAAATATCTTGATTTTTATTTTTTTATTTTTATTAAAAGAAAAAAAATGAACACAAAATCCCTTCTTGGGCATTAAAATATTATAGATTTAGTATAATCACATTTTACATATATATATTTGATTTAAATAAAAATAATAAACTTGTACTTAAAAAAGAATTAAGTTTAATATTTTTAATAAAAATCAGAAATTATTCTTTTTATCTTCTTGAAATATTTTAAAAAATGCAAGTCTTCTTGCTATCGTAAAAATTGACATGCCTGTTTGTACGCATTCGAAAACTTCATTTTTAAAATTAAATCTTTTAAGCATTTGGTTGCATAAAACAAAATAGAATAATATACAATGGTCATTGAATTTAAATCACAGAATAAAAAAAATTGAAATCAGAATAAAAAAAATTGAAAATAAAAATTTTTATTTGCTTTCAAATGTCTTGAATTCCAAGGTTTTTTGTAAGGCAATTGGAAAATAGATCAAAAAACTTGACTTAGGATTTTTGCTAAAAATTGGGGCAAAAAATCTTGAAAATCAAGAAAAATCTTGACTTTTGGCATCACTGGGCATATTCTAACAATGGTCTTACAAGAGATGTAAAAGGAAATCTAGTTATAAATGGGTCACAGAACTCTCTTGACCAAAGTTTAATAAAACCTAGAGTGGAATTTGCTTTATTTACAATTGAATTTATATGTGGTGTTTAAATGTCAATTGGTAATCACATAAAATGCCGAGATCTCTAACTTCATTGACTCTGGGAATAAGAATATTATTAACCTGCCATTTACACAGGATGTTTTCAAAGATTAAAATTAAAATTTTTTTTGAATGTATTTTCGTAAAGATCTCCGAAATAATTTTCAATGTCCAAATCACAATCTAGATTTTTCTTAATAAAATTATTTAAATTTTGATTTTAATTTTAAATTTATAAATCAAAAAAAATAAAATAAAGCAAAATTATTTTTTTTTCGTTTTCGGTTTTTCATTTATTTATCTTTGATATTTCTTTTTTAAAAATTTTGTTTCCATTTTTTTTTTGAAAGAAAATAATTAATATTTTAAGCAAGATTTTTAGTCCAGACTAAAATCAAGATTTTTACGTTTTATACAACTTTTACACACACAGACAAAAAAAATCTTGATTTTAAGCTTCGAAAACATCCTGTGTAAATGGCAAGTAAATGTAGATTGAAAATTAATAGGATTTCTTTTCCTTGAAAAAGATATATTTTGACACTTAAATCAAGTGGACCAAGATGGCTACCTTGAGGCACTCCAGAAGTAGCTGTGTATGTTGTAGATGTTGCAGAGCGAAATTTGACCTGATAGTCCCGAGTAGGGTTTCTAAACCGAATATCCGGATATCGAAATATCCGGATTATTCGACACATTTTGACTATTCGATTATCCGGATATTTTTTGCAATTATCCGGATATTATAATACCCTTTACTTTGTCAATAAGCTTAATATTTTAAAGAAAAAAGCACACATTTCTTTAAATTCAAATTTGTTCAAATAGTAACCTTTGATTTTCAAAAATTATTTACAACTTTAATTTTTAATTTCAATGTTCTGAAAATTGTAAACAAGTGAATACAAAATAAAATAGTGAAAAAGTTAAAGGTAATATTTAATTAATACTATTACTAATTTACTATTATATTAATTTAAAAAAAAAAATTTATTTTTTAAAAATACTGTAGCCAAGCCATGTCAAAACGATCTGAGGTTTGGAATCATTTTAAAAAAAATGAAAAAAAATAGAGATGCTGCATTGTAGTAAACAAATAGGATGTAAAGGATCATCAACGACGCCACTTTTAAATCATTTAAAAGTTCATAAAATAATTATAAATTCAGCTTCAATCGATAAAATTCATGAACCATCTACTTCAAAAAAACATAAAAGTATTTACGATGATAATGTAATTACAAAATTTCTTAGAAATGAAACCCTGGATGAAATTTTGTCTCGATGTGTGGCAGAAGATGGGTTTTCAATGAATGCTATAGTGAAATCACGAGCCATCAACGGCTATGTCAGAAGTAAAGGCTTTGTCATGCCTAAAAATCCCTCTACTGTAACGAAATCTATTTTAAACTTTTATGGTATAAAAAAAGAAGAAACTATTGGTGTTCTCAATGAATTAAAAAAAAAAAACGTAAAATTTTCAATAACAGTAGACGAATGGACCGACAATTCAATGAATAGATACCTTAATATTTCACTTCATGCCATTGTGGGAAATTTGATGAACAAATTTGAAATGTTTGTATTAGGGTTAGTTTATATAAAAGGTACATGCAATGCTGATCAAACTAAATTTTATGTTGAAAATAAATTAAAAGAATTTCAAATTGATATAAAAAAAGACATAATATCATCAACACATGATGCCGCCGCAGTTATGGTTAAATATGGAAGAATCCTTGGCATTACATCTCAACTTTGTTATAACCACGGTCTACATTTAGCCATAACTGATATATTGTACAAAAAGAAACCAATAACTTCTTTTTGTGAAGAAGATGAAGAAATACCAGTCTATGTTGAAAAAGAAATAGAAGATGACGCTGCCGAAAACAGTAACATTATAAATAGTTTTGAAGATGCTAACATAGTCTTCGAAGAACACGAAGGAGATGATTTTCTAGATTTGACTGAAGAAGTTGATGACGTTGTGAAAAACCTCAGAAAAATTATAAGAACTATCAAATCCTCTTCAGTCAAAAACAATATTTTACAAGAATATGTTAAAGATGAAGAAGGTAAGTCGTTGCAGTTGATGTTGGATATAAAAATCAGATGGAATTCCTTGATAACGATGATAAAACGCTTCCTTCAAATTAAGGATCCCGTAAATAGAACTTTAAGCGATTTGGGCCAACAAAAAATTTCAGACAGGAATATAGCTATTTTAAAAGAGTTGTTAGATGTCTTATTACCACTGGAAACAGCTGTTAAAGAATTAAGCAAAAATTCAGCGACGCTTTTGACTGCCGAAATTTGTTTTCGAACAGTTAGAAGGATTTGCAACGGATCTAACAAAAAAATTATTGAAACAGATAAAAAATCGAATGGATGAACGTCGTGATAAAATTCTAATGACTCTGTTAATCTTTTTAGAAACAGGTAATATTCCACATTCAAATAAATATTTTGATTATAGTACAAAAGGTGCCGCTATTGCATTGGCAGTAGAAATTTTTAAAAGAATACATCCACCTCCTGTGTGTGGCAGAATTCAAAATGATGACTTTGAGGAAATAATTGAAGAAACAACTATTGAAAGTGAAGATGATGAAAGTGTAAATAGTGCAGTCTGTAAAAAATCGTCACTGCAGAAACAACTTTACGATGCGATTTCTTCAATTACCTATGTTGAGAAGCAAAATGAAGAAAATACAACATTGCTGAAAAAAGATTTCATATATTTAAATAATTACAAAAAAAGAACAGATAATTTAAATATTATATATCGCGCATTATTGACAATTAAACCTACATCCACTACAACGGAGCGCGTGTTTTCTATTGCGGGTCTCACTAGGACAAAAAATAGAACTCGGCTCAATTTCGAGACTTTTAATGCAGTTGTTTTTTTAAAATATGCATTTTTAAAAATGAAACAATAATTTAATCTATGACTTTATTTCATTTAATCATTTCATTTAATCATTTCATTTATTCATTTCATTTATTCATTTCATTTATTCATTTCATTTATTCAATAATTACATTTATTAATAATTCAATTTTATTATTATTCTATTATTTGTTACTTTTTTTTTGTTATTTTGAATTAAATACCACAAATAAAAAAATATTTCTTATTATTTATTTTAATTATCCGGATATCCGGATTATCCGGATACTTTATTTTTTATGTATTCGATATCCGGATAATCAAAAAGGTCGGATATTTAGAAACCCTAGTCCCGAGGACCAAGCGAAGATTTTTCCCACTCAATAAAAGAAGGTGGAAAATCATACGCAGCCAATTTAAATAAAATAATTTGATGAGGAAGAACATCGAATGCTTTGCTAAAATCCGTGTATACAGAATCAGTCTGAAAACCTTTCTCCATGTTATCTCTATAAGCTGAGGTAATTTCTATAAGATTAGTAGTAGTAGACCTACCCTTAAGAAACCCATGCTGATTATCAGTAATGAAATTCTTGCAATAAAAATGTATATCTTCAGAAATAGCCGCTTCAAAAAGCTTAGGAATTGAAGAAATTTTAGATATTGGACGATAATTTAAAACGTCAACTCTGCAACCTTTCTTGACAACGGGTATGATGTATGAATGTTTCCAGATTTTCGGGAAATAACCGGTTAATAAAGATATATTAAAAATAATAGATAGAGGATTATATAAAGTAGAAGCACAATTTTTCAAGATTATCGGTGGGAGACCATCAGGCCCAGAAGAACAGTCATCTTGAAGCTTAAATAAAAACTTGAAAAGTTCATTTTCTTCAATGGATATTGCGGTCATAGAAGTTTGCGGGCTATTGTTTAAATAACTGAAATAGGCAATATCAACATTGACGTTTGAGTCAGAAAAAGAACTGGAGAAATGGTTAGCAACAAAATTAGCTACAGTTAGGTCATCATTGGAAGATGTATTTAAGAAACTAAGAGTTTGAGGATAACTATCCCCTTTCTTCTTAGAATTAACAAAACTAAAGAATCTTTTTGGATCCTTCAATATGTCAAGCTTTGTCTTGTTTAAATACTCCTCACATTGAGACTCAAACAAGATTCTGAACTCATTCAATAAATATTGAAAAGGCTCATGATCGTCTTCACTTCCGGTTATTAAGCCTTATTCTTCCTGTTTCTTAGAGCTTTAAGTTCTGCATTAAACCAGGGAGGGGAACAAGATCTCATGTCCCTTCTAGTAAAAAGTGGACATGATAATGAAAGAATTGAAATATATGGCAAATGGGTACTTTTTAAAAACAGGCTTACCCAACTGTTTGGGTGCCATTGATGGGAAAAATATTAATATGGTGTGTCCTAGAAAAAGTGGAACTTTGTATTTTAATTATAAAAAAAATTCAGCATAGTTCTTCTGGCTATTTGCGATTATCGGTAGATTTAATGACAAACTAAAAGAATAGAGTTATTTTTATTATATTATTTTTATATTTTTTAAGTTACACTTTCACTTTTTTCAACGTTGGAGCAGTAGGACGTCAAAGCGATGGTGGAATATTTGCGAAGAGTAGTTTTGGGCGTAATTAAAAGTGCCTGAAGATGAATTCCTTCTCAATACAGATGTATTATTTCCACATTTTTTTATTGGTGACGGGGCATTTCCATTAAAAAGTAATTTAATGTGGCCGTATCCAGGACGAAATTTAGATTACTCAAAAAATAATTTTAATAAAAGAACTTGAAGGGATAGAGTAACCATTGAGAACTCTTTTGGCATATTGAGCCACAGAATTTATCATACAGAGTTTTATTGTCACCCAAAAAACGTCGACAAAATAATATTATCCAGAATTGTTCTACACAAGTTTTTAATGAGCCCAAAAGACGACGAATATTTTACTCCAGACTTAGTTGACCACGAAGTAGATGGGTGTATAATTGAAGGAGCTTGGCGTTTGGTTTATAGAATCAATATTGTAATAGAAGTTCAAGAGCTGCGTTTCAATTAAGGGATACTCTAAGAGAATACTTATAGTGCGTTCCATAAGTCTCGGGTACCCTCCACACAGGACAATACCTCAGTTCTGTGACAAATTTACTTTTGGAACGGCAAAATCTGACAGCTAAGTCCGATGATTGAGACAATTTCTGCAAAAAATTCGTTCCAAAATGCTACCCTACCACAAAACTTCTGCAAAGGGAAATTTTAAAATTTCCCATAACAACCTCAGTCCTGGGCGTACTTTTTAGTGCATTTTTTTCTAGGACAATAACAAATAATAACAAATAATAACAAATAATAACAAAATGGGTAAGTAAAATTATATTTTTAATAAAAAAAAATTAATTAATTAATAATTATTATTTATTTTCAGAAAATATTAATGAAAATTATCAACTTATAATTCCAGATTACACAGGTAGGTCTTAGGGCTAATTTTTTATCATATATTTAATTTTTATTCATTTTTTTTTTTAATCATATATTTTTTTTTAATCATTTTTTTTTTTGCCGATATACTGCCGTTTCCTTAAAACTCTCAGAATTGGCTGCCGATTGGAGGGGGGGTAGAGGCGGTGCCCAAACTCCCAAAACTGAAATCAGTTCTTTGGGCAAAGGCCCCGTTCCGGAGATAGGGCCCCCCGAAGTTTTCACACATTTTTGTAAGGAACTTTTGTTTTTGTGCCCGATTTGCTCTATTTTTGGGTAGGTAATAGAGGCGGTCCCTAAAATGTTAAATCCGAAACGGTTTTTGCGGGAGGGACCCCATTTCGGAGTTATGGGCCTTCAAAATTTTCATACGTTTTTTAAAAATTTTTTTTTTAATCATATTTTTTTATTTTATTTTAGAAGAAATCATAGTGGAATCTGCCAACATGTCAGATCCTGAACCTGATGAAATGGGGGCTGCGTTTTGTCAGAAAGCCAAATGGGGACACTTCGCAACAAAGGAATTATTGGACGGGTACAAAATAAATTGTAATAGATTTAAGGATACCACGACACCAAATGCGCAGATATGGGCCGATATTTCAGCATCTCTTGCCCAAAAAGACTTCTTTTTTAAACCGGATCAGTGCCGGAAAAAGTTTTGTTCTTTAAAGGAACAGTATACCAGGACTAAGGACCACAACAACAAGACGGGAAATAGTCCAGCCTATTTCAAGTACGAGGAAGAGTTTAATGAGATGTTCCAAAAAGAGCATTTCATTACACCTTTATCTACAGTCGAATCCAGTTCATTCAATATGCCCTCGACATCGTCGTCACCATCATTATTTTTTAATGATGCCGAGGAGTTGGAGGCGGAATATTTGAATCTTCCTAAGAGAAGAAAGAAAGCTTCGAATTCAGAGCTTATTCTGCAGGAGGTTGGTAGGGCGAACAACAACAACGACATTAATAGAGAGGAACAGGCTGACCGGTTTAATAGGAATATGGAGATGAAAGAAAAATTATTGTCCACGATGCAACAATCGACGGAAGTTTTTAAAACAACGATGGAGAAACTGTTAGATAAGTTATGATTTCTTTTTTTTTTTATTATTTAATATTATTTAACCGGCAGTAGGCAAGGGGACCTGCCTTATCAAATTAAAACTCCCAATGGCAGTAGGCAAGGGGAGCTGCCTTATCAAATTAAAACTCCCCATGGCAGTAGGCAAGGGGACCTGCCTTATCAAATTAAAACTCCCCATGGCAGTAGGAAAGGGGACCTGCATTATCAAATTAAAACTCCCCATGGCAGTAGGCAAGGGGACCTGCCTTATCAAAACTCCCCATGGCAGTAGACTAGGGGACCTGCCTTATCAAAACTCCCCAGGGCAGTAGGCTAAGGGACCTGCCTTATCAAAACTCCCCATGGCAGTAGGCTAAGGGACCTGCCTTATCAAAACTCCCCATGGCAGTAGGCTAGGGGACCTGCCTTATCAAAACTCCCCATGGCAGTAGGCTAGGGGACCTGCCTTATCAAAACTCCCCAGGGCAGTAGGCTAAGGGACCTGCCTTATCAAAACTCCCCATGGCAGTAGGCTAGGGGACCTGCCTTATCAAAACTCCCCAGGGCAGTAGGCTAAGGGACCTGCCTTATCAAAACTCCCCATGTGGAGTATGCCTCTTGGGGAAACCACTTTAAGAAAAACGCGCCTATTTCTTTACCTCAAAGATGGTGCAGAAGAAAGAAAATTATTAAATTATTTTTTAATTAGAAGAACTTAACTTTTCTTAAAATTTTTAGTACTCATAATTTGTCTTTTTTATTTTGATAATACGTTCAAATTGATAATATGTGAGAAGTTCGGTCGATTTGTCCCTGATATCAGCCTATGATCAATTTGTATCGACCCATCCAAGGAAGATGTTGATAAGTCGACTTGTCAACTTATTACGGGAGTGTTGTAATACGTAAGCTAATAAATTTTCCTATCTGAATCAAAAACCGGTTTTTTTGTAACCAAAACTATTGCTGAGATAAGTTCAAAAACAACGTAATGCATTGTTAGTTTAACTCTGAAATCTACCTGGATAAAATTGATAAAAGCAGTTATCAATTTAATGCACAAACTTTTTTTTAATTCTTTCGGTTGTATCTAGAGTTGTCAACATATTACAAAAACTTTCGGTGAGTTGTTAACAGTTTTACACTTACTTGTCAACCCGGAGTTGGATTTTATAAACTTTTTACTTGGACAAAAAATAATCCAATCGGTTATAAATAAAGTTGGCAACATTTTACATGGAGTGTGACAGCAAAAAAGGCGGGAATTACTTCATTATGTTTACAACTCGACATACCAATCTGTATTAATGAAAACAATGCAGTGAATTAAGTTGTTTTTGTAGAAAACAGTACTTTTTAGTTTGAATAAAGAGTCAAGAAATTGTCTCCTAAACATGCTCAAGCTCTTTATCATATGCCGTGAGTTTCGTTGAAATCGAACCATAAACATCCTGTTTATTCATATTTTGAACTAAATTGCGTTTTTCTCAAAACTATGATTTTCGACTTATCAACATCTTCCTTGGATGGGTCGATATAGTTATAATTGGAAAAAAATTATATACATATATCCTCAAATATTGAAACTAAAAATTAGGGATCGAAATTTAGACTTTGTTTTATTAAATAAAAAAACAAATACTTAAAAATTAATTTTTGGGTAATTAAAATATTTAAAAAATAAATACTTAATTTTTGAGTGAAGAGTATTTGAAAAATTTAAAATACTTATCACTCAAGTTTAATTTTTTTTAATATTTTTCAAATACTCTTCAGTTGAGTATAATTTTTAAAATTTTTTTGAAAATACTCTTTTTTATTTTTTTTTTTTTTCAAATACTCCGTAAGCAAAAAATTTCTTATTTTTTCGACAAAATCCAAAAAATAAAATTAATAGTTTTATTTTTTACTAAAAAAAAAACTACTTACAAAAAGAGTATTTGAAAAATAATTAAAAAAAACTCTTTTTTAAGTATTCTTTTCCAAAGTAAAAAATAAAACTTAAAAAAAATAGTATTATTTTTTGACTAAAAAGTAAAATTTTTTTTTTAATAGTTATTTTCAGAGTAATCGAGGAAATTAAGTATTTCATTCGCTCTCTGCTAAAAATAATTAATTTCACCTAAAAATATTTATATTTCTTTCTTCCACACCACCTTTGAGGTAAAGAAATAGGCGCGTTTTTTTTAAAGTGGTTTCTCCAAGAGGCATACTCCACATGGGGAGTTTTGATAAGGCAGGTCCCTTAGCCTACTGCCCTGGGGAGTTTTGATAAGGCAGGTCCCCTAGCCTACTGCCATGGGGAGTTTTGATAAGGCAGGTCCCCTAGCCTACTGCCATGGGGAGTTTTGATAAGGCAGGTCCCTTAGCCTACTGCCCTGGGGAGTTTTGATAAGGCAGGTCCCCTAGCCTACTGCCATGGGGAGTTTTGATAAGGCAGGTCCCCTAGCCTACTGCCATGGGGAGTTTTAATTTGATAAGGCAGGTCCCCTTGCCTACTGCCATGGGGAGTTTTAATTTGATAAGGCAGGTCCCCATGCCTACTGCCGGTGAAATGATAGAAATTTTCAGCTTATCATATTCATCATTTTATTTCGCATTATTTGTCCTCCTAATTCTTCTATCTGTTCTTCGTCTTCATCATCATTTTGAACTAAGCTGGAATCGCTTAGACCAGCTTGGTGAACTCCGTCCTGCATATAAACTTCAACAAATTCATCGTGATGCATTAAACAAACATTGTGTAAAACACAGCACACACAGCATTGTTGGGGCGTACCATTCTGCACAATGCATGTCTAATTGTTGTAGACGACGGAATCTTCCAAATAGCAGCGCAACCTCTCCACCACATTTCTGGTACCCGAATGTCTTCTGTTGAATTGTTTTTGTTTGGCAGTCAGTTTCCCTCTATCCATAAATGGTGTAATACACCATTTTAATAATGGATAAGCTTTGTCAGCAAGAATAACCGAATTGCACGGGAAATATTTCTCAGGATTTGCTTCGGCTTTTTCATAAAGAAGTGACTTCTTAAATATTCTGGAATCGTGGACAGAGCTCGGATAGCCAGCTGAACAATCTAGAAAATGCATATCCGAATCACAAGTCGCTTGCAAAGTAATGGAGTGGAACTTACTTCTGTTACGATACCAAAAGCCTGATCTGCTGGTGGACTTATCGGAACATAAGTTCCATCTATAGCTCCAATAACGTTGTTGAAAGGTGACCCATTAATTTTTTTAATTATTTCAGCTGCGCTGGGCCATTTAATTATTTCACATGAAATTTTATTCAGAACTGTGACAATTCTGAAGAAAAAACATGAGAGAGTAGATTTGGAAAAACCAAATTTTTCTCCTACTGATCTACAATTAAAGAAAAATTTGATATTAGTTTAACATTTTAATTAATTGTTATAATTAATTATATAATTATATATATAAACAAAATTATATTACCTGTAAGAGTCCGGGGTCGCCAATAACCAAATGACTGCCAACAACTGGTTGTAAAAATTTATTTGAGGACGTCCCATAACACTGAAGTCTGAATTATCATTTGAGCCTTCATTTTCATAATCCTCGTCATCCTGAATCTGAAAATATTTTATTATTATTTGTATGCCTAAATTAATTTTAAATTTTTTACCTCTAAAAATGAAGTAAAAAAATTGTTCATATCCATTTTATATTTCGCGATAATAGGTACAGCTACATCCATTATTTTTTTCTTTTCAGCATTCATGGGATTCATTATTAATTATTTTTTATTATTTATTTTATTATTAACACACAAAAATGTTTTACAAAAAAATATTATAAATAGAAAAAAATGTAACCATATACTTACTAAAAATTTTATACCGGTTTTTTTTTTACTTTTTCATTTTCAGTTTACATTTTACATTTTACATTTTGTTGGTTTTTTTTTGGCACTTGTGTAATATTTGTAAAAAAATATTGGAAAAAAAATTATGGGCAAGTCTACGATGCCTACGGCGTGGATCTGATAATGGATTCTTGTAGAACTCGACGTAATAAGACGAAAAGATAAAATAAAAAATTGCGATATCTCGCTTAGTTTTCGAGATATCAAACATTTTATTCATTTAATATAAATTCATAAAAACCAGTTTAAATTCTGATATCTCGAAAACTAATCGAGATATCGCAATTTTTTATTTTATCTTTTCGTCTTATTACGTCGAGTTCTACAAGAATCCATTATCAGATGAAAAATAAATTAAGAAACTTCGTAAAGGGAGAACGGCAACATAAATTAGCATAATGTTAATAAGACATCAGCTGCTTGTAATTATTTGCATATACTTTTAATATTTGTTTACAAAAGCATGTAACCAATTTCCAAAATAGAAATACTTTTTCACTAGTCAATAGGGAGTAAAAATTCTTGTTTAAGTGTAAACAACACATTCACTCAATTTTGTTCATGCATTTTAATAGTTTTTATGTGTTTAGCTTAAAATAATAAAAAATTTTACCTATTTCATTAAATTTGTATTTCTTTAAGCAAAATATAAGCAAATTATTAATAAATACATATACAAATTAATCTTCAAAATCTGAAAACAACAAATGTCAAATTTTTACTTTTTTTTTTTTTTTTTGAGATTTAGTGTAAAAAATTGTATCTTCTTTGAGCACTGCTTCTGTGTTAGTGCATTTTTCCTTACATTCAAGTCATGACAAAAAACTTAACAGCAATAAAAATGGATTAAATTATTCATGAAAAAAAAGTTCCCTGCACCCTTGAAAAGGACGTTCTGTATTTTCTATATTAGATTTTCTGTAGGCCTGAAAGTGGGTTACTCTTGTTTATTAAAAATATTACAGCAATTGCTATATTTCATTTAAAAATAATATTAAAGTAAGAAAATTCAGAGCCAACAAAAAATTTTTTTATGAGTTAAATTTTTTGAAATTTCTTGAGGGTGCTGCAGTGTCGCAGTACCTATGTACGAGCGGCCGCTGATCCAGGGACTTCCTCCTCCTACCCAGGGACTTCCTACTCAGGGATCTCCTACCCAGGGACCTCCTACCCAGGGACCTCCCATGGGGGCGGACTTCAGAAGTTCGTCCGATTTGATTCAAATTTGGTACGTAAGAAGGGGAAATAATTACACACAAACTTCGTAGCAAAAAATTTGTTGACCTCCTACCCAGGGACCTCCTACCCAGGGACCTCCTACCCAGGGACCTCGTACCCAGGGACCTCCTACTCAGAGACCTCCCCTGGTGCGGACTTCGTTCGATTTCATTCAAATTTGGTATGTAAAAAGAGCACTGATAACACACTGAAATTTCGTAACAAAAAATTGGTTGACCTCCTACCCAGGGATCTCCCATGGGGGCGGACTTCAAAAGTTCGTCCGATTTGACTCAAATTCGGGACCTCGCCTCAGGGCGGACTTTAAAAGTTCATCCGATTTCATTCAAATTTGGTATGTAAAAAGAGGAACTGATTACACACAAATTTCGTAACAAAAAATTTGTTGACCTTCAACTCAGCGACCCTTCGGGGGCGGACTTCAAAAGTTCATTCAAATTTGACACGTAAAAATAGGAAATGATTAGACACAAATTTCGTAACAAAAAATTTATTGACCTCCTACCCTAGGGGAGGACTTGAAAAGTTTGTCCGATTTCATTTAAATTTGGTACATAAAAATTATTAAACACGCGAATTTCGTAACAAAAAAATTTGGCCCCCTCTGTTTAGGAGCCTTTTCGAATATATAGAAATCAAATATTAAATATTAAAAACTGAACCACTCAACCGATCGTTTCGAAATTTACACCGTCTCTTTGTCTCGAGGTCGTTTTAGGCTATTTTAATTTGAATGGCCTCCCAGAAACCCCTCCCGGGGAGAACTGCAAAAGTTCTTCCGATTTCATTCAAATTTGATTCAAAAAAAGCGGAAATGAATAAAAACACAAATTTGGTTTGGTTTGGAAACCTGTTTAAGGGAAGGATATCATTCTTCTTATATATTTTCCCAAATTTATAAAATCTTCTTATATATTTTCCCAAATTTATAAAATAACTATCTCCTATAATTGTTCATCAATCTGACAACAAAAATTTCACTTAAAACGTGTGTTCCACAACGACGTGTGTGCAGGTACAGCTAGTAGTGAATATAAGAGAGATAAAATATAAAGATGCACTTACTGTAAGACCTGCAGTTTGTTTCAAAGATTCTTTTCATAAAATAGACTAATTTCCTATTTAGGATCTTGAATCTGAATTAATTTCATACAAAAATATTGATTTTACAATCTCAATTTTAGAAAATTTAACAATGTGTGTAACAATATGTTAAATTTTAAAACACTCTATAAAACTAAAATTGGGTTCATTTCATATGCTTACTGTGCTCATTATATAAGGGTGATTTACACAATGGCTAGTTTGTAATCTTCTAATCTTTTTTTAGTCAAACTAGAACGAGAAAACGATAAATAAACAACAACAACAAACATATGAAAGAAGTAGACAGAAATTTTATTATTTCTTTACTTTTATAGTAAAATGGAGCACAAAACATGAACAAATTTTATAGCAAATTTAGACAGCTTTAAATTTTCAAAACATTAAAAAAAAAATTTTTTTTTTTTATCTCAAATTGTTTCGAAATGGATAACAGTATGGTAATAAAAATTTTTTAATTTACTAAATGAAATTTTTTTTTTATTTAGAAATAAATGGACACACATTCATAATTGTCAGACACTATAAAATTCAAATTATGCCATAAATTCATTTAAGAAAAATAAATAAGTTGGGGGAGTATCTTAACAGCACTGAACTTCAAGGCAATAAATTGCCATGAAAACTTTACCATTACTCTCATATACATGCTAATATAAGAGGAGAGGGCTCGGTACGAAGCATGCAATGGACAATTAATACAACCACCAAACGATGCTTAAATCAAGCATCAGAAAAAAAAAAAATAGAAAGTTATAGAAAAAAAAAACATGAAGCACTAAGAGCAAGTCACGTTTCTGATAAATAACGAAATCACTAGTGACATATTACATAACACAAAGAATAGTTTCCCTAGTAAAAAATTTTAAAGGAAGAAGATTAGAAGAGAGAGTAAATTAAAAAATAAAGAATATAAATAAATTAAAAATAGAAGTTATATAAAAAATAAATATTCATTAAAGTCTTCCAATGTTATTAGCGCAAAAAGAATTAGTCTTTAAACCAGCTTTAAGGGATGCCTTAGAGATATTTAGGTCAAAAACATGATGATTTTTATTAGCAAAAGCAAGCATTCGAAAAATGGGATCATTGCATCCATATTCGGTTCTATAGTAAGCAACTTCAAATAAGTTAGTGGTTCGGAGGCTTCTGGTATTAACTCGAAAGTTGATCTTCTCCAGAATAAAAGGACAACTAATTTCATCAATAATAATTTGATGAATGAAAACAACATCTGCAAATTCACGTCTGTCCGGAAGAGATTCAAGCTGAATGAGATTCAAGCGTTCTCTATACGGTGGAAGGATTTAGTTATCCTCCCAAGGAAGATGCCTCAATGCAAATCTAATAAATTTTTTTTGGACGGATTCGACTCTATTGATGTCGACAGAAAAAAAGGGTGAACATACTTGAGAGGCATATTCAGTGATGCCAGGTAAAAAAAAAAATATATCTTGAAAATTGACCAAAAAATATCTTGAAATCAAGATTTTTTGAAAAAAAAAATCTGGTCAATTTTCAAAATCTTGATTTCAATCAAGATTTCCAAACAAAATATCTTGATTTTTATTTTTTTATTTTTATTAAAAGAAAAAAAATTAACACAAAATCCCTTCTTGGGCATTAAAATATTATAGATTTAGTATAATCACATTTTACATATATATATTTGATTTAAATAAAAATAATAAACTTGTACTTAAAAAAGAATTAAGTTTAACATTTTTAATAAAAATCACAAATTATTCTTTTTATCTTCTTGAAATATTTTAAAAAATGCAAGTCTTCTTGCTATCGTAAAAATTGACATGCCTGTTTGTACGCATTCGAAAACTTCATTTTTAAAATTAAATCTTTTAAGCATTTGGTTGCATAAAACAAAATAGAATTTTATACAATGGTCTTTGAATTTAAATCACAGCTTCATCACTTTTCATTGCCTCAAATATTCTTTGAAATCAGAATAAAAAAAATTGAAAATAAAAATTTTGATTTGCTTTCAAATGTCTTGAATTCCAAGGTTTTTTGTAAGGGAATTGGAAAATAGATCAAAAAACTTGATTTAAGATTTTTGCTAAAAATTGGGGCAAAAAATCTTGAAAATCAAGAAAAATCTTGACTTTTGGCATCACTGGGCATATTCTAACAATGGTCTTACAAGAGATGTAAAAGGAAATCTAGTTATAAATGGGTCACAGAACTCTCTTGACCAAAGTTTAATAAAACCTAGAGTGGAATTTGCTTTATTTACAATTGAATTTATATGTGGTGTTTAAATGTCAATTGGTAATCACATAAAATGCCGAGATCTCTAACTTCATTGACTCTGGGAATAAGAATATTATTAACCTGCCATTTACACAGGATGTTTTCAAAGATTAAAATTAAAATTTTTTTTGAATGTATTTTCGTAAAGATCTCCGAAATAATTTTCAATGTCCAAATTACAATCTAGATTTTTCTTAATAAAATTATTTAAATTTTGATTTTAATTTTAAATTTATAAATCAAAAAAAATAAAATAAAGCAAAATTATTTTTTTTTCGTTTTCGGTTTTTCATTTATTTATCTTTGATATTTCTTTTTTAAAAATTTTGTTTCCATTTTTTTTTTTTGAAAGAAAATAATTAATATTTTAAGCAAGATTTTTAGTCCAGACTAAAATCAAGATTTTTACGTTTTATACAACTTTTACACACACAGACAAAAAAAATCTTGATTTTAAGCTTCGAAAACATCCTGTGTAAATGGCAAGTAAATGTAGATTGAAAATTAATAGGATTTCTTTTCCTTGAAAAAGATATATTTTGACACTTAAATCAAGTGGACCAAGATGGCTACCTTGAGGCACTCCAGAAGTAGCTGTGTATGTTGTAGATGTTGCAGAGCGAAATTTGACCTGATAGTCCCGAGGACCAAGCGAAGATTTTTTCCACTCAATAAAAGAAGGTGGAAAATCATATGCAGCCAATTTAAATAAAATAATTTGATGAGGAAGAACATCGAATGCTTTGCTAAAATCTACCCTTAAAAAACCATGCTGATTATCAGTAATGAAATTATTGCAATAAAAATGTATATCTTCAGAAATAGCCGCTTCAAAAAGCTTAGGAATTGAAGAAATTTTAGATATTGGACGATAATTTAAAACGTCAGCTCTGCAACCTTTCTTGACAACGGGTATGATGTATGAATGTTTCCAGATTTTCGGAAAATAACCGGTTAATAAAGATATATTAAAAATAATAGATAGAGGATTACATAAAGTAGAAGCACAATTTTTCAAGATTATCGGTGGGAAGAAGAACAGTCATCTTGAAGCTTAAATAAAAACTTGAAAAGTTCATTTTCTTCAATGGATATTGCGGTCGGCGCAGTGAAATAAGGCCGCGGGAAATAAGGCCGCGATAGGTTTTTTGTTGCGGTCTTATTTCATTTTGAAAAATGAAATAAGGCCGCGAAAAAATCCTCGCGGTCTTATTTCATTTTGAAAAATGAAATAAGACCGCATAAAATTCCTCGCGGCCTTATTTCGTTTTGAAAAATGAAATAAGACCGCGACAAAAAAAAAAATTAATCGGAGGGCTAATTTCATTTTGAAAAATGAAATAAGGCCGCGAGGATTTTTTCGAGGCCTTATTTCATTTTGAAAAACGAAATAAGACCGCGTAATCTTGTGAGGTGAGCACACAGGGCAGGGGTCAGCAGGGCGGCGGGCGGGCGGTTGGTCAGTGGGATTTGCGGCTAACGCCGCAAATGCCACTGACCAACCGCCCGCCCGCCGCCCTGCTGCCCCCTGCCCTGTGTGCTCACCTCACAAGATTACGCGGCCTTATTTCGTTTATAAAAATGAAATTAGCCCTCCGAATAATTGTTTTTTTTTGTCGCAGCCTTATTTCATTTTTCAAAACGAAATAAGGCCGCGAGGAATTTTTTGCGGTCTTATTTCTTTTTTCAAAATGAAATAAGACCGCGAGGATTTTTTCGCGGCCTTATTTCATTTTGAAAAACGAAATAAGGCCGCAAAAAATCTTCGCGGCCTTATTTCATTTTTCAAAATGAAATAAGACCGCAACAAAAAAACGTCGCGGCCTTATTTCCTGCGGCCTTATTTCCATCCCCCATTGCGGTCATAGAAGTTTGCGGGCTATTGTTTAAATAACTGAAATAGGCAATATCAACATTGAAGTTTGAGTCAGAAAAAGAACTGGAGAAATGGTTAGCAAAAAAATTAGCTACAGTTAGGTCATCATTGGAAGATGTATTTAAGAAACTAAGAGTTTGAGGATAACTATCCCCTTTCTTCTTAGAATTAACAAAACTAAAGAATCTTTTTGGATCCTTCAATATGTCAAGCTTTGTCTTGTTTAAATACTCCTCACATTGAGACTCAAACAAGATTCTGAACTCATTGAATAAATATTGAAAAGGCTCATGATCGTCTTCACTTCCGGTTATTAAGCCTTATTCTTCCTGTTTCTTAGAGCTTTAAGTTCTGCATTAAACCAGGGAGGGGAACAAGATCTCATGTCCCTTCTAGTAAAAAGTGGACATGATAATGAATAAAAAAGAATTGAAATATATGGCAAATGGGTACTTTTTAAAAACAGGCTTACCCAACTGTTTGGGAGCCATTGATGGGAAAAATATTAATATGGTGTGTCCTAGAAAAAGTGGAACTTTGTATTTTAATTATAAAAAAAATTCAGCATAGTTCTTCTGGCGATTATCGGTAGATTTAATGACAAACTAAAAGAATAGAGTTATTTTTATTATATTATTTTTATATTTTTTAAGTTACACTTTCACTTTTTTTAACGTTGGAGCAGTAGGACGTCAAAGCGATGGTGGAATATTTGCGAAGAGTAGTTTTGGGCGTAATTAGAAGTGCCTGAAGATGAATTCCTTCTCAATAAGATGTATTATTTCCACATTTTTTTATTGGTGACGGGGCATTTCCATTAAAAAATAATTTAATGTGGCCGTATCCAGGACGAAATTTAGATTACTCAACAAATAATTTTAATAAAAGAACTTGAAGGGCTAGAGTAACCATTGAGAACTCTTTTGGCATATTGAGCCACAGAATTTATCATACAGAGTTTTATTGTCACCCAAAAAACGTCGACAAAATAATATTATCCAGAATTGTTCTACACAAGTTTTTAATGAGCCCAAAAGACGACGAATATTTTACTCCAGACTTAGTTGACCACGAAGTAGATGGGTGTATAATTGAAGGAGCTTGGCGTTCCGACACTAATGTCTTTGAAAATTTACAGAATCAATATTGTAATACAAGTTCAAGAGCTGCGTTTCAATTAAGGGATACTCTAAGAGAATACTTAATTGAAAATTAAAAAGTTTTGTGAAATTTAAACGTCTGTGTTATTTTTAATTTCTAACAACTTTTTTTTTGACCAATTAAAAAAGACAAAGTTTTAAATTTTTTTTAAAAAATGGTTTTTTTAAAGAAAACATTTATTTTTATTTTTATTTGACGTTTCGATGTTAGGTTTACATCGTCATCAGAAATTAGGAATTTTTATTTATTTATTTTCGAATGTATTTGTGGGAAATCCGATAATTTTACTTTAATTTTTGGAATAACTTTTTAAATAAAAATGCCGAATTTCTGATGACGATGTAAACCTTAAATCGAAACGTCAAATAAAAATAAAAATAAAAGTTTTCTTTAAAAAAGAAATTTTTTTAACAAATTTAAAACTTTGTCTTTTAAAAAGTTGTTAATTAAATACAATTTTAAATTTTATTCCATAATTTTTATTTTATTCATATAATTTGATTTTTTTTTTTTAATTTAATGTTAATTTTTTTTATTTAAAAGTTAACTTTTTTTTTGTTAATTCATCATTTTCTGTTAATAATTAATTACAGGAGGTACGTAAAAATACTTTTTTTTTTTTTTTTGAGATTTAGTGTAAAAAATTGTATCTTCTTTGAGCACTGCTTCTGTGTTAGTGCATTTTTCCTTACATTCAAGTCATGACAAAAAACTTAACAGCAATAAAAATGGATTAAATTATTCATGAAAAAAAAGTTCCCTGCACCCTTGAAAAGGACTTTCTGTATTTTCTATATTAGATTTTCTGTAGGCCTGAAAGTGGGCTACTCTTGTTTATTAAAAATGTTACAGCAATTGCTATATTTCATTTAAAAATAATTTTAAAGTAAGAAAATTCAGAGCCAACAAAAAATTTTTTTATGAGTTAAATTTTTTGAAATTTCTTGAGGGTGCTGCAGTGTCGCAGTACCTATGTACGAGCGGCCGCTGATCCAGGGACTTCCTCCTCCTACCCAGGGACTTCCTACTCAGGGATCTCCTACCCAGGGACCTCCTACCCAGGGACCTCCCATGGGGGCGGACTTCAGAAGTTCGTCCGATTTGATTCAAATTTGGTACATAAGAAGGGGAAATAATTACACACAAACTTCGTAACAAAAAATTTGTTGACCTCCTACCCAGGGACCTCCTACCCAGGGACCTCCTACCGAGGGACCTCGTACCCAGGGACCTCCTACTCAGAGACCTCCCCTGGGGCGGACTTCGTTCGATTTCATTCAAATTTGGTATGTAAAAAGAGCACTGATAACACACTGAAATTTCGTAACAAAAAATTGGTTGACCTCCTACCCAGGGATCTTCCATGGGGGCGGACTTCAAAAGTTCGTCCGATTTGACTCAAATTCCGTACGTAAGAAGAGGAAATAATTACATACAAATTTCGTAACAAAAATTTTGTTGACCTCCTACCCAGGGACCTCGCCTCAAGGCGGACTTTAAAAGTTCATCCGATTTCATTCAAATTTGGTATGTAAAAAGAGGAACTGATTACACACAAATTTCGTAACAAAAAATTTGTTGACCTTCAACTCAGCGACCCTTCGGGGGCGGACTTCAAAAGTTCATTCAAATTTGACACGTAAAAATAGGAAATGATTAGACACAAATTTCGTAACAAAAAATTTATTGACCTCCTACCCTAGGGGAGGACTTCAAAAGTTTGTCCGATTTCATTTAAATTTGGTACATAAAAATTATTAAACACGCGAATTTCGTAACAAAAAAATTTGGCCCCCTCTTTTTAGGAGCCTTTTCGAATATATAGAAATCAAATATTAAATATTAAAAACTGAACCACTCAACCGATCGTTTCGAAATTTACACCGTCTCTTTGTCTCGAGGTCGTTATAGGCTATTTTAATTTGAATGGCCTCCCAGAAACCCCTCCCGGGGAGAACTGCAAAAGTTCTTCCGATTTCATTCAAATTTGATTCAAAAAAAGCGGAAATGAATAAAAACACAAATTTGGTTTGGTTTGGAAACCTGTTTAAGGGAAGGATATCATTCGATTTAATGCAATTAAGTGTTAAATAAGTAGAAATGATAAATATTAATTCTTCTTATATATTTTCCCAAATTTATAAAATAACTATCTCCTATAATTGTTCATCAATCTGACAACAAAAATTTCACTTAAAACGTGTGTTCCACAACAACGTGTGTGCAGGTACAGCTAGTAGTGAATATAAGAGAGATAAAATATGAAGATGCACTTACTGTAAGACCTGCAGTTTGTTTCAAAGATTCTTTTCATAAAATAGACTAATTTCCTATTTAGGATCTTGAATCTGAATTAATTTCATACAAAAATATTGATTTTACAATCTCAATTTTAGAAAATTTAACAATGTGTGTAACAATATGTTAAATTGTAAAACACTCTATAAACCTAAAATTGGGTTCATTTCATATGCTTACTGTGCTCATTATATAAGGGTGATTTACACAATGGCTAGTTTGTAATCTTCTAATCTTTTTTTAGTCAAACTAGAACGAGAAAACGATAAATAAACAACAACAACAAACATATGAAAGAAGTAGACAGAAATTTTATTATTTCTTTACTTTTATAGTAAAATGGAGCACAAAACATGAACAAATTTTATAGCAAATTTAGACAGCTTTAAATTTTCAAAACATTAAAAAAAAATTTTTTTTTTATCTCAAATTGTTTCGAAATGGATAACAGTATGGTAATAACAATTTTTTAATTTACTAAATGAAATTTTTTTTTTATTTAGAAATAAATGGACACACATTCATAATTGTCAGACACTATAAAATTCAAATTATGCCATAAATTCATTTAAGAAAAATAAATAAGTTGGGGGAGTATCTTAACAGCACTGAACTTCAAGGCAATAAATTGCCATGAAAACTTTACCATCACTCTCATATACACACTCTAGAAAGTTTTTGATGTAAAATTACCACGATTATCGATGGCAATTTATTACCATCGATAATCGTGGTAAATTTACTCTGCATGTGTAACACAAAATATTTACGTATTTTGGTGTAACACAAAATTACTCTAGAAAAAAATAATTTTACATCAAAGTTTACGCGAAATTAACGCAAAATTACCCTAATAAAGTAAATGTATTCATAAAATTTTAAAATTACACGAAAAGTTACGTAGAATAGTGTAGGTTTAATCAAATGTTGTAAGATTACTCCATAAATAACGACAAAATGATGTAAAGTTGTTTTAAATTGGTTTAAATTTAATCTATCAGATTATTTTTAAACTAAAAAAATTCAAATTTTTATTAAAAAGATTTAAGTTTACTCAAAGGGATGTAAAAATAATCCAAAAAATTACCTCAAAGTGATGTAAATTTAACCAAGAGTTTGAAACTCACATCAAAAAGCTACAAATTTAATCAAATGCTGTAAGATTACTCTATAAATTACGATAAAATGATGTATATTTATTTAAAATTAGCGTAAATTTAATCAAACATATTAATTTAAACCAAAAAGATGTGAATTTACATTAGAAAGGTTTAAGATTACTCCAAAACAATAATCCAAAGTGATGTAAATTTAATCAAAGGTTTGAAATTCACATCGAAAAGCTGTAAAATTACATCAAAATCATATATATTTAATCACAACGTTGTACCAAAGCTATACGAAAGAGTGTAAAGTGACATCAAAAAGGTTTAAATGGACATTTAAAAGTTGTAAATTTACATTAAAATCGTATGAATTAAAATTAAATTCTTGTAAAATTACATCTAAATGGTGTAAATTCACATCTAAAAAGTAATCAAAAGGGTTTAAATTTACTGGAAAAGGTGTATACCTACATCATAAAAGCAGTAGATTCACCTCAAAAAAGTGTAAATTTCGTAAAAAATCTGTACACTTACGACGGAAAAGTGTAAACCTAAGTCGGTGCGTGCGAAAATAGATTAAAAAGGTGCAAAAGATATGTCGAAAACGTATAAATTTCCTTCGAAAAGATGCATATTTACATCAAAATTTTGTTAATTTACTATAATTCGATATATATTTACAACTTTCGGTGTAACTTTACACGAAAGGTGTAAATTTACACGAAAGGGTGTAAATTTACACGAAAGGTGTAAATTTATAACTATTGGTGTAAATTTAAACATTAGTTGTAAATTTAGTTTTTCTTGATGTAATTGAAAAACAAATAAATTAAAACTGGTCTAAAACAGATCAAAAAGGTGTAAACTTTTGTCGAAAATATAAAATCAAATTTAAAATTTTAAAAGAAATAGTCTAAATTTAGAAAAAGTTACTCTCATATTTTACTTTTCGCTAAATTATATTTTAATTTTATGTTAATTTTACACGGCATAACAATTTAAACTCAATTAGTAAATTTGAACTTATTCTATCAAGTTTCTCGTCCTAAATTCAGTAACTTTTTTATTAATAAATGCGCTAATTTATCTTCTTTTTTTTATTTTATTTGAAATAATTAGGAACTTAATGATATAATTCACATAAAAAATATTTGTATTATGTACTTATAATACATAAAAAAAATCAAAATTATTGAATGAAAGTAATTTTTTAATTAAATCCCTTAACAAGCATTTAAAAACTTAGAAATTAAATATAAATCTGAAATGATTTAATTAAAAATTTACTTGCTTGCAATTTCTAAAATTCACAATATGTATATTCTTGCTTTTATTGAATTTTTAATTATAACTTGATATAATAATTAATAAAAATATATTAGTGTATTAATGCAGCAACGTTTTCATTTCAACTTAAATTTATTGTTCAAATTAATTTATAATTTTAATTTTTTATAAACTTTATGAATTAATCATTGAATTCATTAAATTCTGTAAAAATTCGAACAATAAGTATAAATAATTGAAAGAAATTTCTAATTTATTCCACAAATTATTTAAATTTATTGTTAAAAACATATTATTATTTAAAAAAACATATCTGAGTCTCGGGACACACGGAAGAAGTGAAACTTCATGGCAAGTAGTATTTTCTGGGAAGGCTAAATAAATATTTAAAATGGCCAAGTGCATATACAAGATATGACGCCGATCGATTTTTTCGACGGCGACTAGTTGATTTTCGCCCTTCGAATGCTGCGGCCAGTCGACTTAAAATTACTTGTTTTGGGGAATTCGGCGGCTTAGAAAAAATTAAAACCCAGCCACTGCTTGTACCTTGTTCGCATTCTAATTTAAATTCCAATTATATTCCGGAAAACAAATTACCGTTCGCATTACAAAATTTGATGAGAAGTGGAATTTAAAAATTTAGAAAGAGAAAAAATTTTTGTTGTTGAAAATTTTGACTTTTTATCTCACTTTTTATCAATTTTATTTGGTTTTTTTTTTTTCATTTTACTCGAATTTGACAAAAAAAATTGTTGCCAACTATAATAAAATTTCAAAAAGTGAGTGAAAGTAACTATAAATATAGAATTTTAACCCTGACAAACTAGAATATGAAAGTGGAATATACATATTCCGGAATATATTTTTATATGAAAAATCCAGTTCATTTTCCTGAAATATTCCGGAAAACAGCATATTCCACTAATGCGAAGACCATATTATAAGGCTGTCACACTTCGGCTTTTTAATGGCTTTTTGAAAAAGCTATCATCGTTGTGGCTATTTCGTGGCTTTTTCCATACAAAAAAAAGAAAAAAAAGCTAGTGGCTTTTCAAAAAGCCACTAGAAAATCAGGGATCAAATAACAAATGAGCTTTGTGAGAAAAAAATAAACTAACAATTGCATACTTTCAGGAAGTTGGCGGCAATTTTTTAAAAAAAACGAATAAAAAAACAAAAAAAATTCCCAAAAAAAAAGGAAAAAGATATGACAAAACGAGAAAAAAAACCAAAAAGTGCAAGTGTGAACGCATTTAAAAAAGCCGTCATGAGTAGTGGCTTTTTAGTTGTAGTGTGACTCGCTTATTAGAGATAAAAGCATTTAAAAATTCTAAAATACTTTTTAAGCTCAAAAAGTTTAGTGGCATAAAATTATTTCAAAATGGCTAGATTTATGGCAACACTGATTGCAGATGATTTCTACTATATTTTAAGCTGTAAACACAATTCCGGTTATTAGCGACAATAATGTATGAAAAAACAGCAGCGTGGCTTAAATCATGTTTTCTTTTTGTTGCCCGAAAAGTTTAACCTAAAATAACTTTTTCAAATATGCCTGAAAAATTTCATGTTTATTAGTACTTCTTCTGAAATGAAATTGTAATAAACATATTCCTCCTGCATTTTATTAGCGTAATTTAATGTCAAAAATAAATTACACTAACAAACTACAAATTACATTAAGAAAAATTTTTTTCTCATTTCATCTAACCACTTGGTTAGGATTCAGTTTCATCAAAAATTGAGTCGAATAATCTAGTTATAAAAACCATCCACTAGAGCAGTGGTTCTTAACCTTTTTAGCTACCGGCACCCCTAAAATTTTCAAACAATATTCTCGCACCCCTTATTAGAAATTATTGAGTTATATAAATTAAAAAACAAACATTATGCAAAACATATTTTTTATTAATTTTATGTGCGTAACAAATTTTTTATAAATTTTAATTGTTAGCTGAAATAATCAATTATAAATTATCAAAGTTTTTATTAATGGCTTTTTTGTTGTTGCTTTTCCTCAATTATTTTTGAAAACCGGGGGATCTTTTTTGAAATAGCTACACGCATATCATTACTAGCATTAAGTCTATTTCTAGCTTTTGTTTTTATATGCACAAGTGACGAGAATCCCATCTCACACAAATATGTTGTGGCAAATGGAACAAGATGCTGAAGCGCTATTTTAGCTAATCGTGGATATGACATTACTTGAGCACACCAGAAATTTTCCAAATTCTCTGCTTCAAATTCCATTTGATTATGTCCATTTGTCCGTAGTTCAACAAGGTCATCTTTCAATAAATTACTGTCATCCATTGAGTCCAGATTATAAATAAATGGATCTAATATCCATTTTTCTGATATATCTATATCTCCAGTAGCAAAATATCCCTCAAAAGATTCGCTCAACTTTTGCAAATGATCTTTAATTTCGGTGGTAATATTGTTTCTTTCATCATCTGAAACAAGAACTTCTTCAAGCAAAGAGAAGTTAGCATAATTTATCTTGTCAACACGGTTAATCCAAATTGAAAGTTTTCGACTAAACGCAGTCAACTTCTCTTTCGCTGTTATAGTGTTCACTCCAAATCCTTGGATTGAAATATTTAATTCATTAAGGTGCGTGAATATGTCTGCCAAATACGCTAGCTGAATTATAGCATCTCTATTGCCGAATTCATCAGCTAAACTACTGCCTTGATTATTAAGAAACTGCATTATTTCACTTCGCAATTCGTACACACGATTTAGCATACGTCCACGCGATAGCCATCTTACTTCTGTGTGAAATAAAAGGACAGTATGCTCGGCACCAAGTTCTTCGCATAAAGCACGGAAGAGACGATGATTTAAAGCTCGACCTCTGATAAAATTTACAACTTTGACTGAAGTGATTAATGTTTTCTTTAATTTTTCAGGCAATGTCTTTGTAGCTAGCGCATGTCTATGTAAAATACAATGGGTAATTGTAACGTGAGGCACTTCCTTTTTTACATACGCTACAAATCCAGAATTTTTGCCTAACATGGAAGGAGCTCCATCAGTACAAATTGATCCTATTTTGTTCATCGGTATCTCATATTGTAATAAAAAGTCTTTGACTTTATTAAATATATCAATTCCTTTTGTAGTCAATTCTAATGGTTCACAAAACAAAAATTCTTCAACAATTTCTTTTTCTTTTACATATCGTACAAACACCATCAGCTGAGAACAATTTTCAACATCTGTAGATTCATCCAATTGAATACCCACTGGGACATTACTAGCTTTAATATCTTCAATTACTTGTTGTAAGATGTCTTTACTTATATCAGAAATTCTAGTACGGATTACGTCATTTGACAAAGGAATTTGTTGAAGCTTTTGTTGTGCTTCAGTACCCAACACTATTTTAGCCATTTCTAATGCACAAGGCTTTACAAGTTCTTCAGCTATTGTATGTGGTTTCTTCTTCTTGGCACAGATATATGCAACTTGATAAGACGCTTGCAACAGCGGCTTTTCGTGTGATATAAATCCAAAAGTTGTGATAGTTCCACTTTTATCAAATCGAACTCGTTTAGATTTCAAACTTTCAAAATCATAGCCAGCATCTACACCACCATGCTGTTTGGTAAAATGCTCATTTAGTTTCGACGGCTTGAGATTGGCGTTTGAAAATTTATTGCAGCACAGAATACATTGTGGTCGCTGCGTTCCATCCTTCTCCGTTGTAAATGTAAAACCATAACGAACATAATCGTCATTCCAACATCGTTTCTTTGACATGGCGTAAACTAAATTAAATTTTTTAATAAAACACTAAAAAAATATTAAACTTCTATCTATTATTGCTATATTTTAGCTTACCTTTTGAATTTGACTTTAATGTACCAAATTAGAATCTAATAATTAGAATATAAATATTCAACTAAACTTGTAAAATTAACTTGTATTAATTATTTTATTATTAATATTTAACTTTTAATATTCAACACAAAAATTCAAACTTGTAATAGTCGACACTAAAATTCAATTATTTTTAAATTTTTATTCAATGTAATGTGCGCATCAACAGTATTTATATTTCTAAGAATAATCGTAACAATCAACTGAAATTTCGAGGAAATATAAAAATTACTATAGAAACTAGAAACGCATTTGAATTTTTGTAATTGTAGAAAAAATACAAAAATTAATTTGTCTCGATGGTTTATAATTTACAAACATATTTAAAAAATGTTTAGGGAATAAAAAATTTACTAACCAAAATGAATTTTTAAGATTAGTTTTTTATTTTGCTAGCTACACGTGAATTTGTAAAATTACAATTTCGCACCCCAAAATATTCAAGCTCGCACCCCTAAGGGGTGCGTGCACCACCGGTTAAGAACCACTGCACTAGAGGGACATCTGTTAATTCAATACAATTAGAAAGAGAACACAATATAAATTATCATTGTTTATTTTATTCTTTTCTTTTTATTTTCATGACAGCAGAAACAGACTCCACGCCGACGAGTTTTTGGCTGCGGCGACGCGCTTAGAAAAAAAAGTAAGCGACGGGCAGCGCCATCGGCGTGCAAAAAAAAAACAAAAAAAAAAAAAAAAGGAAAGAGCAAAAAAAAAAAAAAAAAAAACAAAAAAAAAAAAAAAAAAAACAAAAAAAAAAAAAAAAAAAACAAAAAAAAAAAAAAAAATTGAAAAAAATAACTAAAAAACCGAAAAAATATAAGAAATTTTTTTGGCACGCCGATAAAAAATATAAAATGCGACGAAGTGCGTACGCCCTGAGACGTCGACAAAAACGTTTTGCGACGGCGGACAAAAAAATCGGTTGCGATGGGCAGCGCACGGCGTATTTTCTTGTCGGCGTTGGCGTCTGAGCAGAAATGCCATGAAAAGTTTTTGAAGTGGTTTTTTTTTAAATTAATTTTATGAAAATAATGAAACATAATAAATTTAAATGAAAATTTTTAATTTTTTTTCACATCGATTTGGAAAAAAATTATTTTTTTTTTGCATTAAATAAAAAATTGTATAATTTTTCTTTTCGCGGATATGAAAAAAAAAAATTAGTGCTAAGTGCACAAAATTGTGAACGAAAAATAGAAAATTGTGGTTAAAAAATAAAAATATAATTGGAAAAATATTTGAAAATAAAAAAGGTTTGTGCCAAAAAAAAACTTGTTGGTTCCCGGAAATTCATATTGTTTTTTTGTTCTTTCGTCTTTATTTCACAAAATTTTTTATTATTGTTTTTTTTTTTTTGCCTTTTTTTTTGACAATAATCGTTCGGATTTTGACAATAGCCGTTCGGATTTTGCCTTTTTTTTTGACAATAATCGTTCGGTTTTTGACACTTACATTTTTTTCACTCTCAATCACAATGCCTCTAAAGAAGTTTCACTTCAAAAAAAAATCTATTGCTATTGCATTTACGTTAAAAATTAAGTGGAACTTTCAAAACAATTTTTTTAAAAAAGATTTAAATATTAAATATTATTGCACTTTTCCTTTTTTTTAACAAATTATTTGTAATGTAATTAGTAATTACAAAAACATATTGAGTATGTGGATTTAGATGCATTATTATATGAAAACAGTTACAGCTATTAATTACCTATATGTAAATAAATTTAAAAATATATTACATATATTAATTCAAACTTAATGACATAATTCACATAAAAAATATTTGTATTATACATATATATAGTTATTTATAATACATAAAAAATCAAAATTATGAAATGAAAGTAATTTTTTTTAACTAAATCGCTTAGCAATCATTTAAAAACTTAGAAATTAAATATTAATCTGAAATGATGTAATTAAATATTCACTTGCTTGCAATTTCTAAAATTCACAAATCCAAAAAATATTCTTGCTTTTTATTGAATTTTTAATTATAATTTGATATAATATTTAATAAAATATATATGTGTATTAGTGCAGCAACGTTTTCATTTTAATTTAAATTTATTTGTTCAAATTAATTGATAATTTTAATTTTTTTTTAACTAAATCATTTAATCATTAATTTCTTTCTATAAAAAACCGAACTAATAAGTATAAATAATTGAAAGAAATTTCTGATTAATTCCACAAATTATTTAAATTTATTGTTAAAAAATGTATTAATTATTATTTAAGAAAGAAAATCTATTGCTATATTATTTACGTTAAAAATTAAATGCAATTTTCAAAACAATTTTTTTAAAAAAGATTACATATTAAATATTATTGCAATTTTCCTTTTTTTAAATTATTTGTAATCTAATTACAAAAACATAAACATATTGAGTATGTGGATTTAAATGCATTATTATATGAAAACAGTTTCAGCTATTAATTACCTATATGTAAATAAATTTAAAAATATATTACATATACCTATTAATTCCAAAAATTCTTACATTGATAATAAAAAAAATATTAGTTTTGATTATATATTGAGCTTGAATGATTTTTTTAATTATTAAAAAAATATCAGATATTTTTACATGCTATTTGATTTATTCAATACATTATGTATTTATGTATTATATATTATTATGAGTACAAAAAACGTCAAAAATAAAAAAATCCCTTTTAGTTACGTTTTTATTATATTCCATAAGCATTAAATTTAGAGTAACACGAAACAAATATTTCTAATATCTTTAAAAAAAAAAAACAATTAGTTTAATTAGTTATGAATGTATTGTATCTTAAACTTGAATGAATTATTTTAAAAAATAATTGAAAAAATATTAGATATTTTTCATTTAATTTTATTAAGTTATGTATGAAAAATGTATCAAATTAAATAGGAAAAAGATTAGAAATAAATCAGTTGTTTTCGTTTTGATCACAATTTTAATCTTATTGATCTTATATGGCTGTCACACTTCGGCTTTTTAATGGCTTTTTGAAAAAGCTATCATCGTTGTGGCTATTTAGTGGCTTTTTCCATACAAAATAAAAGAAAAAAAGCTAGTGGCTTTTCAAAAAGCCACTAGAAAATCAGGGATCAAATAACAAATGAGCTCTGTGAGAAAAAAATAAACTAAGAATTGCATACTTTCAGGAAGTTGGCGGCTATTTTTTTAAAAAAAACGAATAAAAAAACAAAAAAAATTTCGGAAAAAAAAGGAAAAAGATATTACAAAAAGAGAAAAAAAAAAGAAAAAAGTAAAAAATATTTCGGAAAAAAAAGGAAAAAGATATTACAAAAAGAGAAAAAAAAACAAAAAAAACAAAAAAATGCAAGTGTGAACGCATTTGAAAAAGCCACCATAAGTAGTGGCTTTTTAGTTGTAGTGTGACTCGCTTATTATTAATCTTATTGAAGCAATGAAAGCTAAAATTATATAAGTAAAATGTAAATGAAATATTTTATGCATTTGAATTAATTAAAAATACGTTAAAAATATAATTTTATAAAATTTGAATGTAATCAATTAAGAATTAATTTGAAATTTTTAACTTGTTATAACTTATTATAAAAATTCTACATTTTACTCAATTTATTTAATAAGTTATTTATTTTCGACATACTGTTTATATGCTTTTTTTTTCCTCGAGCATTATGAGAATAATTTTGCAGAAAATATCTCGAAAAAAACTCTAATGTTTGTGAAATTTCTTTTGGATATAGGATGTTGAAGTTGTAGAAGTAGCCAATTGTCACAGCCAAAATATCCAAAAAATCTTCGTTGACTAATTTTTCGACAATGACTTGTTCAAAAAAAATGTAAGCTATTGTTGAGTCGTCCTCAGTGGAGGTGCCTAAAAAAACGTATTTTGTAAAAAATATTTATATACATATTTATTTTGTAAAAAAATATTTATTTATTTTGTATAATTTATTAAATTTCCGAATAACACGTGAGGTTTTGATTTTTTTTTTTGTGTATTTTATGAAATTTTTATTCAATAAATAAAAATGGAATTATTTTTTTTTATTTTTTGGTTTTTTTGGTATCGCAAAGCAAAAAATTTATCACATATTACTCATATTTAAGTTTATTTAACTTACTTAAAATGGCAAACCAAGGAGTATTTGTTTTGTACGCTTCTTTTATTTCTTCCAACGTTTTTCCAAACTAAAAGAAAAAAAAATATATTGCTTGAAAAATTTAATTAAAATTAATTATACCTCAAACAATTCGAATAAAAAGGATGATTTTTCATTGAAGTATATAAAAAAGCACTTTATTAGATCCGTATTTTCAGTTCCATTTTCAATACAACTACCGATATCTTTATTTTTTGATGCTCTCCAAAACTTCAATATTTTGTCCTTTTCTGCATTAAACTGTAGTTTAATTTTAGTAGCATCTACGTTCATAAGTTCTTTAAAATGTTGAAAAGCTAAATCCATTTTGAAGAGAAAAGGCCATTCCTTTTGAATTTGATACACTGTAGGAATCGAACTGCGGTCATTAAGAAAAGTTCTTTGAACTGCAAAACAATCTCTCATCAGGTTTTTAACAAGTTGTTCATCTGTACTTCCATCTTTTTGAAATGAACGTTGTAAGTGTTTTTTTTTTGAATCAATTGTATTTTCTGTTTCCCCAAATGTTAAAATTGCTGGCTGCCAATTAGCACATGTTTCTTTCAGTACCTCCGTTATTCTTCGTTCCTTTGCAGGTATGGAGGGCGAAAGGTCTGAAATTTCTCGTTTGGGTGGGCGATTAGGGAAACTATTTCTGTTTTTCATTATTGTGATCAAAGCTACTGGTGTAGTTGAAATAATATTTTGGTCTTTGTCTTTGAAAAAAAAGGAGTCGGGATATTTATATGCACATTTTTGAGCTACTTCTCGAATAATTGACATTGGTACAAAAACTGAAATTTGTCTCATTTCATCAATAAGTATATTTGCTACATTATTCATTTTCTTTCCAAGGTATTCTTTATTTTCAAGCATGGATAATATATCTGATGGCATTTTTGGCCATGGAATATTGAAACCGGAAAAAAGTGGAAAAATTGCTGAGCTTTTTACAGATGGACTGGGAATGCTGCAACTATCAGTATCAGAAATATTCTCCTTAAATCCAGAAACGGCAAGAAAAGAGTAAGATTCTGATGGTGTTGAAGCTGTCTCTAATTGATACTGTGTTGGAAAAACAGATGTCGATTCTTCTATTTGTGAATCAATTGGATTAATCCTGAATTCAGTATTCTCAACTGATGTTGCCAATTCATGACAAAATGTGTTCTCGCCAAATGAAATGGATGTATTCAGATCTTTCGTCCATTTCTCATGAACTTGAAGAAGCATGAATGTGCTACTTTGTTGCACGTAATATTCAAAAATTTCATCATCACAAATTTCTGTACCATCCGTCTCCAAAACAATATTTGTACCGCTAAGACCAACTTCGTGTGCTAAAAATTTAATTAAAAATTAGAAATGAAATATATTACCTATTTATAATAATATATTATTGTATAATATATTATTGCATATTAATATATTATTGCATTAATATATTATTGCATATTGCGGTGATCATACGTCCTCTACATTACTAAATTTTTCTTCACCTAAAAATTATAACCTTTTTACTAACTTCAATCCCGAGTTTAAACAAATTATATAAGTTCCAAAAAAAATTGGGTTATTATGAATTACGATTTAAAATAAATATGAACAAGCATAATATAGATGCGACGAAGTTACTTTAGCATAATATAGATGCGACGAAGTTACTTTAGATCGTAATGCATAATAACCAATCTGTTTTTCAGAAACATACATAATATCATTTATTGAAAAAAAGAGAGGTTATTATACATTTTGATGGCAAGAAAAATTCTTACGGAAATCCTATTCTCGTTCTTTACCCGAATTTCGGATCCTAAGGTTTTTACATTCGTTTGTAATTCAAAATAAATCCTCAATATTGAAATTAGTAAGAGATTATAAATTAGGTGCTAATTGGTCTCATAGTAAACGTATAGTTTAACGAACTAAAGTTTTGCGTTATTTTCATCCCAACAGTGAATTTTTGGTTAATTTTCTTCGCTGAAAAAATATTCCCTTTCCTAACTTCAATGCTGTGTTTAAAGAAATCATATAATGTTCTAAAAAAATTAGTGGATTACTATTAAATACGGTCGTGGGTAGAGCTATATGTCATCTGTGTTCTGTACATTGTAATTTTCGATCGTAATCATTTTAAATTATGATCGAAAGTAGCTATGTGACCTTTGTACTGTACATAATTTCTTTCGATAGTAATTCATCGAAATTCGATAGAATTTGTTTAAAAAGAATTAAAGTTAGAGAGATTATATTTTTAGGTGAAGAAAGATCAACGCCAATTTCAAGTAAATATGTTCTTCTACAAAAATATGCTAATTTTGATCAACATTTTTTAGAAATGATCTTTACTTCTGCTAATTGGTCGCTTAATGAATTAATTATGAATGAACTAAAGTTGAACATAATGAATTTTGCTTAATTTCTCTTCGACTAACAAATATAGTCTCTATACTAACTTCAATCCCGATTTTTTTCAAAAGTGAAGCAAGAAATGTTCATTGAATTTTATCAAAGTATAATTTGAGAATACGCTTTTTGTAAGATTTTGAGGTTCATACCCCCTAAGTTCAAAATAAACTTTAAAATAATGCTTTTTAGAAGTGAGTGGAGTGAGTACTTTGTCACTACAAATTCAAATATTCTAAATTTGAAATAAATGTTGGTCAATAGAAATTCAGCTTTTTTTGCTTGATACTAGTCTTCGCTTGCGCTCGAAATTTGAGGGCAAATAGTGTTTTATTATTTTTAATGACCCATTTGTTGTTGCAAATATTAAAAAATTAATATAATATTTTGAAAAAGCATCTTGAGTAAAAATATCAAAAAAGCCTACAAAAATATCATAGGGAGGTACCTACTTGATATAAAAAAAGGGTTTATAAAATACTGTGGAAAGTAGGGATTTAAAGGTTGTGTTATTTATTTGTTTTTATATTTTTATTTAAATCAAGGTTGATACGATACTTTTGTACGCGTTTTTTTTACTTTTTTGATTAAGTTTTTTCGGCTACATGGCTCCGTAGGCCATAACCCCATAATGATGTCAAGTCTCTTGCGAGTAGGACAAACACCCATAAAAGAGAAGTGTGTAAATCACCCATTGTTTATGAAACGTAACCTCGCAAGAAATTTTGTGCCATTATATTCAAATAAATTATTTAAGTGTATTAGAGTTCACTTTTACTTTTTGCAGTAAAATGGGCTAAAATATTACGGGGTTTTCAATAAAAATTTTGTGATAAGGTAGTCTGCCCTATTACCGGCACCTTAAGGATTTGTTTTGATATTATAGGCTGAACAATTTATATTTTTCTATAAAAAAGGGGATTTCAATCAAATTTAATGAATGTCCAGAATTCTTCAACAGATTCAAATTTTGGAAAACGAAATTACTTAAGTTTTTTTTGATAATTTTAGATTTTGAAAAAATTAACTCAAATGTCCTATTACCGGCATGTAAAAATTTTTACTGGCCTATTACCGGCAAAAGATTTCCTATTATCGGCATACCAGATAGTTAAGATAAGTGCAATGAAAGATGTGTTTTTTTTCAGCCAAGGATGGAAAACATTATATTTCATTAAAATTTTTCAATGTTTGTCTTGGTATAGAGTAAGTTTTACTTGCGGCATAAATTGAGCTCCTGCCTTTTCTTATATCATTTAAAGCAATTCCCAGGGTCTCCTTGGAATAAAGTTTTTTTAACTCGGTCTTTGGGCATAATCACTTTTTTTGTTGAGAACAATAGGAACCTAAAAATCCAGAAAGGAGTAAAATGTTGTGCATGTGATGTGCTCATATTGGTCATAATGACGCTATATAATATTTTTATAATATAAAAAAATTATGATTTTAATTAATTAATCTTATAAAGTACTAATTAAAATAATTTAAATTAAGAACTTAATGAGTTTATTTCCAAATTTATGTAATTTGTGTTCATTATACATATTACCGGCATATTCAAGCCTTTTAACGCCGTATATTTTAAATTGATTTTTATCCATGTAATATTTGAAAAATGATATGCCGGTAATGGATGGGTAGATAAATTGGATTTTATTTTCAACAATAGATTTATTTAATTCATTTATTTAATTAAAATAATTGTAAATTTATTAATTTTAAAAAAGTTACTTTTTAAGGCATGTGCCGGTAATATGACTTCTAAAAATATGTGACATGCCTATTACCAGCATTTATAATTTTGTGAAATTTTTATATTATTTTTTAATATTTTTTTAAAATAATTTCAAATTGTGTTTTTTAATTATTTATGTTACATTATGACCAAAAATGAACTTGAAATTGTTTTGGTGTAATTTTTTACAGCCTTAAGAAAAATTTGCGATTTCTTAACTCACCTCTTAAGGAAAACTTCTGACTATGCAATGTTCACAAATGTTCACGAATAACAACAGACTGAAGGCTTTTTTAGATGGAAAACGTCAATCATTTGCTTTAGTTTTGGCGGCAAAATAAGCATAATAAATAAAACAAATTAATAAACCAAAAACTCCCACCAAATTTAACAACAATTTCTTAATAATTTGACTTTTTAATTTAATATGCCGGTAATAGGACTACGCCGGTAATAGGGCAGACTACCTTATTATGTCCTACAACGGGTGAGACATCTATTTCATGGGACTTTCTCCCGCTTAGATGGTTGCTTTTAACCTTTAAATGACCAATTTAATTTCTAATGTTTGCACCAACAAATGTTTTTTTACATATACCTACAAGATTTAATGTGAAGGTTTAGTTTGTAATTTCTGTTATTGTTTGTTCGAAATTAGAATATTCATAATTTTGAACACGTAAGTGCAATGTAAGAAAGATTCCGATGAAATTAGTACCAAAACCAATCTGTATTTCCTTAAAAAAAAATAACTTACCTTTCTGGACTACTTGCTCAATCGAAGGTGCAGCCAGAAAACTTTTCTTCAACAATCTGTCATAGCTCCACATCTTTATTGGATATTTTTTCATAATTGATGACATCTTTTACTTTTCTTATAATTATTATTTTAGAATACTTTATTCAAATACAAATATTATTTACTTAAATTAAAATTCTTATTTCAAATTATTGTTTGTAGTCGTTAATTATTTTTTAAAAAAAATACAAACATGTGGCCTGTTTCTTTTTCTGAACGTTTGTAACCAGAAAAACAGTACAAAAAATAAAAAGTGTACAAAATTTTAGAAAAAAAAATTTTGCGTATTAAAAACAATATAATTACGTATTTATATAGCCAATAATAATTGAATTCTTGATTTGATTATTAATTAATTTAAAAAAAAAAAAAATATTATTTTTAATTTTTAAATTCAAGACGTGGAAAATTTATTTGTTTTTTTCGGAGTGGAGATAAAATCAATTTAACTGAAACGCGTGAACGCCGCAAACTCTTAAAAGAGCTAAAACTATTTTAACCTTTACGGCGGCGTTGAACAGCAGCGGCGATATATATTTCAACTTTTTACTTTCGCTCCGTCATGAAATAACCATGAAAGAATAAAGGAAGTATAAATAAAGAAATTCATTCCATACAAAAAAAAAATGAAACAAAAAATGTCGAATCATATGAAATCACTAACCTAATTGAATTCAATAGGATATTGATTTCATATGTTCGAGATTTTTTGTTTCATTTTTTTATTTGAATTTTGTATCGAAAAATTTCTCTCATTTATACTTCCTTTATGATAAAAATACAGTTAATTCGTTTTTTGAACTAGAAATTAAAAAATAAATTATATCCGGTAATCTGAATTCTGTTCAACGCCAATTCTAGCTTTTATGATAACTCGCAGGCTTCACTTTCGTTGACTATATGTCCACCTAGTATTAAGAAAAAAAAATACAAACCAAGATAATGATGCGAAATTTACGGAGTCTGTATGAAAGTATATATTCATATAATGTGAGTTTTTTGTGGTATATGACTCAAATAAAGCGAAGATAGATGTAATCATTGCCAACATCAGTTATCATTGTTACCGTCAGTTATCTTTGTCATTATCAGTTATTTTTTATATTTTTTATGGAAATAACTGAAATTTTTATTTTTTTTATTTTTAAGATCTAATTTTGAAATGTACATAAAGCACAACGACTGATTCGGAAGTTATCGATAATTTTATTTTTAATTGAAAGTTGTGTTGGCTTAACCACAACAATTTCTGAGCACTAATCGCGAATTTTGTACGTTCATAAAGTAAGCAAAAGAATGGTAGGTAGGTAGGTAGGTAGGTAGGTAGGTAGGTAGGTAGGTAGGTAGGTAGGTAGGTAGGTAGGTAGGTAGGTAGGTAGGTAGGTAGGTAGGTAGGTAGGTAGGTAGGTAGGTAGGTAGGTAGGTAGGTAGGTAGGTAGGTAGGTAGGTAGGTAGGTAGGTAGGTAGGTAGGTAGGTAGGTAGGTAGGTAGGTAGGTAGGTAGGTAGGTAGGTAGGTAGGTAGGTAGGTAGGTAGGTAGGTAGGTAGGTAGGTAGGTAGGTAGGTAGGTAGGTAGGTAGGTAGGTAGGTAGGTAGGTAGGTAGGTAGGTAGGTAGGTAGGTAGGTAGGTAGGTAGGTAGGTAGGTAGGTAGGTAGGTAGGTAGGTAGGTAGGTAGGTAGGTAGGTAGGTAGGTAGGTAGGTAGGTAGGTAGGTAGGTAGGTAGGTAGGTAGGTAGGTAGGTAGGTAGGTAGGTAGGTAGGTAGGTAGGTAGGTAGGTAGGTAGGTAGGTAGGTAGGTAGGTAGGTAGGTAGGTAGGTAGGTAGGTAGGTAGGTAGGTAGGTAGGTAGGTAGGTAGGTAGGTAGGTAGGTAGGTAGGTAGGTAGGTAGGTAGGTAGGTAGGTAGGTAGGTAGGTAGGTAGGTAGGTAGGTAGGTAGGTAGGTAGGTAGGTAGGTAGGTAGGTAGGTAGGTAGGTAGGTAGGTAGGTAGGTAGGTAGGTAGGTAGGTAGGTAGGTAGGTAGGTAGGTAGGTAGGTAGGTAGGTAGGTAGGTAGGTAGGTAGGTAGGTAGGTAGGTAGGTAGGTAGGTAGGTAGGTAGGTAGGTAGGTAGGTAGGTAGGTAGGTAGGTAGGTAGGTAGGTAGGTAGGTAGGTAGGTAGGTAGGTAGGTAGGTAGGTAGGTAGGTAGGTAGGTAGGTAGGTAGGTAGGTAGGTAGGTAGGTAGGTAGGTAGGTAGGTAGGTAGGTAGGTAGGTAGGTAGGTAGGTAGGTAGGTAGGTAGGTAGGTAGGTAGGTAGGTAGGTAGGTAGGTAGGTAGGTAGGTAGGTAGGTAGGTAGGTAGGTAGGTAGGTAGGTAGGTAGGTAGGTAGGTAGGTAGGTAGGTAGGTAGGTAGGTAGGTAGGTAGGTAGGTAGGTAGGTAGGTAGGTAGGTAGGTAGGTAGGTAGGTAGGTAGGTAGGTAGGTAGGTAGGTAGGTAGGTAGGTAGGTAGGTAGGTAGGTAGGTAGGTAGGTAGGTAGGTAGGTAGGTAGGTAGGTAGGTAGGTAGGTAGGTAGGTAGGTAGGTAGGTAGGTAGGTAGGTAGGTAGGTAGGTAGGTAGGTAGGTAGGTAGGTAGGTAGGTAGGTAGGTAGGTAGGTAGGTAGGTAGGTAGGTAGGTAGGTAGGTAGGTAGGTAGGTAGGTAGGTAGGTAGGTAGGTAGGTAGGTAGGTAGGTAGGTAGGTAGGTAGGTAGGTAGGTAGGTAGGTAGGTAGGTAGGTAGGTAGGTAGGTAGGTAGGTAGGTAGGTAGGTAGGTAGGTAGGTAGGTAGGTAGGTAGGTAGGTAGGTAGGTAGGTAGGTAGGTAGGTAGGTAGGTAGGTAGGTAGGTAGGTAGGTAGGTAGGTAGGTAGGTAGGTAGGTAGGTAGGTAGGTAGGTAGGTAGGTAGGTAGGTAGGTAGGTAGGTAGGTAGGTAGGTAGGTAGGTAGGTAGGTAGGTAGGTAGGTAGGTAGGTAGGTACCTAGCTACCTACCTACCTACCTACCTACCTACCTACCTACCTACCTACCTACCTACCTATCTACCTACCTACCTACCTACCTACCTACCTACCTACCTACCTACCTACCTACCTACCTACCTACCTACCTATCTATCTATCTACCTACCTACCTACCTACCTACCTACCTACCTACCTACCTACCTACCTACCTACCTACCTACCTGCCTACTTACCTACCTGCCTACCTACCTACCTACCTACGTACCTACCTACCTACCTACCTACCTACCTACCTACCTACCTACCTACCTAACCTTACGTACAAAATTCGCGATTAGTGCACATAAATTGCATATAATTTACAAAAAATAATAGCGTTAATTTCGTTGAAATAAATGATAATTAAAAAGTTGTGCTAGCTTGATATCTTCCGGTTCAGTTGTGCTAAAGTGGGTGCGCTCACTTTAAGTACCTAATTTTGAATGTGTGTTACTAACATTTTCTTAAAATAATTTATAAATATAATATTGTTTTCTTAACTTATAGTATAACCATTAATTGCATTTGAAAAATAAGTTAGTATAAAATTACTTTTTTGATATATTTGTTTAATTTTGATATATTTGTTTAATTTATATTTTAAAGTGTAAAACAAAATATGGAAAATTAAACTTATGATTAATTATAGATCAATGGTATAAATTAATTATTTTTACATAGCTTTTTATATCAGAATAATATTATTCAACAACATGTATGTTGATCTACAAATGAGCATGGAGGAGAAAAAAAATATTTTTTTTTTTTTTTTAAAACATGTATTGGTTTTTTAAGTAATATATGATTGATAGGACAAACTGTGTAAGAGTGATTTTCAATAAAATTTTCAAATATAGATAAATCTTCGTTATACCACATTTTAATGATGTTTCCGTACACTAAAGCCTTCTTGTAGAATTGATCTAAAAAAATAGCATTAATTTGTATAATTTTAATATTTCCTAACTCGTTGCAATCTATAAGAACGAAATCATTCTCCTTATAAATTATATTGAAGTGTATTATACTTTTAGTAACAAAAATAAAGTTTTTTGGAATTTCTACGTTAAACATTGATTCTGTTAATTCTAAAACTTTATCAGCGGTAATAAAAAGCCTGAATCGATCTTCGAAAAGTCCAACTTGCATAAGTTGGTGATTTTCAGATAACGTCATAGTAATATTTTGGAAATTTCTTGCCATTCTCGCAGTGGTTTTGAAATATTTATTCTTTTGTTCAAATTCCATCGTCCATAATACTTTCAGTGGGCCAAATTTGCGTATCAAATCTGGATAGTGAGAAATAAAATGATGTTTAGGACGTAATTTCGCGTTAGGAAAAGAATCTTTTCTATATTCATGATACAAATAAATATAATGAGCTAGCAAGTCAACTTGAAAATTTGATATTTCCGAAGCGCAAATTAATCGACACATTTCTATCATAGCCAACAAAAATTTCCACACGATATCATTGCAGTTTTTAATATAATCAATCATAACAAGTGGAATTAATATAAGCATGTGCCATATTTCATTAGCTTTTCCAGGAACTTTTTCCATAACATGTTCAATTTTAGGGAAGGATAAAGAAAGCTTAAATTGTTTTCTAAAATAATGTAACTTCATGTTTAGAGTTTCAAAAGAAATAATATTGGCTTTTAAAAAATATTTTAAGACATACATTAAATCATATGGTATTATTCCTTCGAACAAATCATGAGCTATGCAAGGTGGTAGCCCGGGATTGCAAACGTGAAAACTAAGCAATTTGTTCAATATAGAATCACACTGAACACCATTTTTGATCTCTGCAATATCTTCAGAATGACTTGAAATAGTTCGTTCTTGTTTGGGGCGAATATCAAAATTTAGCAATGATTCCCGTGTAATATAACACCAACGGCATAAAAATTGTGCTTTACTGAAATTTTGAACAAAACCTCCAATTTGATGACTGCCTAAATTGTCGCCTGTCATTGCAAATAAACTACCATATATGTTTTTATATTCTCCGCTAACAGAGTCAAAATAAGTCAGTCCATTTTTTTCTAATATAATTAGATCTTCTATTAAGTGCTCAAAAATTTTGTTAATACCAAAGTTTTTTATAAATTTCTCTTTGCATAATAAAACTAATTGAATATTTTGAATTTGTGTTCTATATTTAACGTGTAAGTTTCCTATTAGCATATAAACCCCAATTAACTTGTGTTTTTTTTTTGAAGATCCGAGTGGGTTACAAGTTTCAAATGCATCTTGAAAAAGAATAATTTCTATTTTTTCTTGCCCAGTGGAGAAAAAAATATTTTTTTTGTACGCAGAACCATCATTATAATCTAAAAAAACATTTTTTTTTAACTCAAAAATTTTTTCCTTAAAAAGTTTTAAAAACTGAGAATCGGACAATAAAGTTTTAATCGTTTCTAAAATTGGCGTATAGTGAAAAAAACACTCATTATGATAATTATCATACCCTAATGAAAGTTTTCTTGGGCCTACGTAATGAGTTTTAGTTTTCAGATTCTTTACTCTTTTAAATTTAGAACCAAATTTTTCTATATCACCTAGCAAAAATTGCATAGAAAGATCGCTTTCACCAATCGATAACCCTTTTTTTTTAATTAATTCTTGCTGCTTTGAGTTAGCCATATTTATAATTCCATAAAGTTCGTCGTACAGAAATTGTAGGCCTACATCTGAAACCCTATAACAAAACTTCAGTTTTGTAAACAGTGTTTCGAAATTGTTTTCAAATGATGCATTATCATTTTCAATAATCATCTCAGCATTATTTGACAAATGAATGTCCTCGGTATTTTTATTTGCTACGATTGTACTTTTTTTTGTGCCCTTAAAATTAATAGTTGATTGGGGTGAACGGTTAGAATTATTTGGCAAATGAATGTCGTCGGTATTTTTATTTGCTACAATTGTACATTTTTTTGAGCCCTTAAAATTAAGAGTTGATTGGGGTGAACGGTGGGTCCTGAAAATGTGTGATCTAAAAGAAGATTTGTTTGAAAAAACTTTAAAACAATGTTCTACAGGACACAGGATTTTATGTTTAGGGGAAATATGTTTTATTAAATGAGAAATGAGTGTATTGAAAAAGATTGTTTTAAAAGTACAATTAGGTACGCTACAATTAAAATACCCAGAATTAATAATACTTACCTGTTTTGGTTTTGATGACGAATGGCTTCTGAAGAAATGAATACGAAAATTACTATACTTCACAAATCTTTTCTTACAATTGGGCACTAAACAATCAAAATGGATATTTTTTTTCCCTCTGTGCTCATACAAATGGACATTATATTTTGCAATTGTGTTGGCAATAAAGTCGCAATTGGGGCACTTAAACATTATAGTGAATTATTTGAAGTAGGTAGAAAATAGTTAAATTTGTTTAATTATTTACTTCAAACAATACACTTAATTATTTACTTCAAATAATTTTTTTATTTTTCATTTTTTTTTTTTTTTCAAATTCAAAATTTTTTTTTTTTTTTTTCAAATTCAAAATTTTTTATGATTTTATTTTGTAAATAAAGTGAAATTCAAAATTTTTTATTATTTTTATTTTATTTTTTTTTTTGTAAATAATTAAAATACCCAGAATTAATTCAAAATTTTGTATTATTTTATTTATTTATTTTTTTTTTTAAAAAACGAAATTCAAATTTTTTTATTATTATTTTTTTTTTTTTGTAAATAATATGAAATTCGAAATTTTTTATAATTTCTTTTTTTTATAATTTTTATAAATTATACTAATTTAATAATTTTGAACTCATTACTAAAGAGCTATTTTTTTAAGTTCGAATATAAGATTTTTTATTTTTAATAAATTTACTTATTTTTAAAAACTGCACCAACGCGTCTCAAAAACTTATTATTAATATTAATAAACAAAAAAGACTTGTCACTTTTTAAGTACACACGTGGTCGATTTTTACGCGGCGCTACCTAAACTTACAACTCTGACGTACTTTTTTAAATCACAGATTTTTAAGTTTATACCTGGAATATACACAATAAATCATAAAGTTTAAGTTTACAACCAAACATGTATATGCATTAAATAATAGAGTTTAAGTTTACACCAGACAGTGCACTTTATTAAACCTCAGAACTTAAGTTTCCACCGGGAGTGTACTCATTAAACCACAGAGTTTAGGTTTACACTGGAGGATGTAAACATTAAACCATAGATTTTAAGTTTACGGCATAGAGTACAACAACATTAAACCACAGAGTTTGAGTTTACACCAGAGAGTTTTCACTATTGAACCACAGGTGTAAATTTAGACCAAGAGTGTACAATGTTAAGCAACAAAGTGTATGCTTATAAAACGGCGTGTGGATTTTTAAACCATACAATGTAAATTTATATCAGAGCACATATTATTAAGCCACAGGATGTAAGTTTACAACAGGGAGTTCAAATAATTAAACCAAGGAGTGCAAGCTTACACCAAGGAGCTTATATTTTTAAGTCAAACATTTTAATTTTAAACCAAGGGGTGAATTTTTTTAAGCCAACAAGGGTAAATTTATACAAAAAGATTAAATTTTTAAACAAAGACTAATAAATTTACCCTTATTTTTAATGTAAAAAATACACAACTTGTACAATTGTACTCTTTTTTGTGATTTATGTTTTTTTTACGCCGTTATCAGTTGAATCTTAAATAACGAGGGTAATATTACATCAAAAATTACCATGATAATCGACGTAAAATTACGACCAAAACTATCGATTTTCTAGAGTGCATGCTAATATAAGAGGAGAGGGCTCGGTACGAAGCATGCAATGGACAATTAATACAATCACCAAACGATGCTTAAATCAAGCATCAGAAAAAAAAAAAAAATAGAAAGTTATAGAAAAAAAAAACATGAAGCACTAAAAGCAAGTCAAGTTTCTGATAAATAACGAAATCACTAGTGACATATTACATAACACAAAGAATAGTTTCCCTAGTAAAAAATTTTAAAGGAAGAAGATTAGAAGAGAGAGTAAATTAAAAAATAAAGAATATAAATAAATTAAAAATAGAAGTTATATAAAAAATAAATATTCATTAAAGTCTTCCAATGTTATTAGCGCAAAAAGAATTAGTCTTTAAACCAGCTTTAAGGGATGCCTTAGATATATTTAGGTCAAAAACATGATGATTTTTATTAGCAAAAGCAAGCATTCGAAAAATGGGATCATTGCATCCATATTCGGTTCTATAGTAAGCAACTTCAAATAAGTTAGTGGTTCGGAGGCTTCTGGTATTAACTCGAAAGTTGATCTTCTCCAGAATAAAAGGAGAACTAATTTCATCAATAATAATTTGATGAATGAAAACAACATCTGCAAATTCACGTCTGTCTGGAAGAGATTCAAGCTGAATGAGATTCAAGCGTTCTCTATACGGTGGAAGGATTTAGTTATCCTCCCAAGGAAGATGCCTCAATGCAAATCTAAGAAATTTTTTTTGGACGGATTCGACTCTATTGATGTCGACAGAAAAAAAGGGTGACCATACTTGAGAGGCATATTCAGTGATGCCAGGTAAAAAAAAAAATATATCTTGAAAATTGACCAAAAAATATCTTGAAATCAAGATTTTTTGAAAAAAAAAATCTGGTCAATTTTCAAAATCTTGATTTCAAAATTTCCAAACAAAATATCTTGATTTTTATTTTTTTATTTTTATTAAAAGAAAAAAAATTAACACAAAATCCCTTCTTGGGCATTAAAATATTATAGATTTAGTATAATCACATTTTACATATATATATTTGATTTAAATAAAAATAATAAACTTGTACTTAAAAAAGAATTAAGTTTAACATTTTTAATAAAAATCACAAATTATTCTTTTTATCTTCTTGAAATATTTTAAAAAATGCAAGTCTTCTTGCTATCGTAAAAATTGACATGCCTGTTTGTACGCATTCGAAAACTTCATTTTTAAAATTAAATCTTTTAAGCATTTGGTTGCATAAAACAAAATAGAATTTTATACAATGGTCTTTGAATTTAAATCACAGCTTCATCACTTTTCATTGCCTCAAATATTCTTTGAAATCAGAATAAAAAAAATTGAAAATAAAAATTTTGATTTGCTTTCAAATGTCTTGAATTCCAAGGTTTTTTGTAAGGGAATTTGAAAATAGATCAAAAAACTTGATTTAGGATTTTTGCTAAAAATTGGGGCAAAAAATCTTGAAAATCAAGAAAAATCTTCACTTTTGGCATCACTGGGCATATTCTAACAATGGTCTTACAAGAGATGTAAAAGGAAATCTAGTTATAAATGGGTCACAGAACTGTCTTGACCAAAGTTTAATAAAACCTAGAGTGGAATTTGCATTATTTACAATTGAATTTATATGTGGTGTTTAAATGTTAATTGGTAATCACATAAAGTGCCGAGATCTCTAACTTCATTGACTCTGGGAATAAGAATATTATTAACCTGCCATTTACACAGGATGTTTTCAAAGATTAAAATTAAAATTTTTTTTGAATGTATTTTCGTAAAAATCTCCGAAATAATTTTCAATGTCCAAATTAAAATCTAGAATTTTCTTAATAAAATTATTTAAATTTTGATTTAAATTTATAAATCAAAAAAAATAAATAAAGCAAAATTATTTTTTTTTCGTTTTCGGTTTTTCATTTATTTATCTTTGATATTTCTTTTTTAAAAATTTTGTTTCCATTTTTTTTTTTGACAGAAAATAATTAATATTTTAAGCAAGATTTTTAGTCCAGACTAAAATCAAGATTTTTACGTTTTATACAACTTTTACACACACAGACAAAAAAAATCTTGATTTTAAGCTTCGAAAACATCCTGTGTAAATGGCAAGTAAATGTAGATTGAAAATTAATAGGATTTCTTTTCCTTGAAAAAGATATATTTTGACACTTAAATCAAGTGGACCAAGATGGCTACCTTGAGGCACTCCAGAAGTAGCTGTGTATGTTGTAGATGTTGCAGAGCGAAATTTGACCTGATAGTCCCGAGGACCAAGCGAAGATTTTTTCCACTCAATAAAAGAAGGTGGAAAATCATCAGCCAATTTAAATAAAATAATTTGATGAGGAAGAACATCGAATGCTTTGCTAAAATCTACCCTTAAAAAACCCATGCTGATTATCAGTAATGAAATTCTTGCAATAAAAATGTATATCTTCAGAAATAGCCGCTTCAAAAAGCTTAGGAATTGAAGAAATTTTAGATATTGGACGATAATTTAAAACGTCAGCTCTGCAACGGGTATGATGTATGAATGTTTCCAGATTTTCGGAAAATAACCGGTTAATAAAGATATATTAAAAATAATAGATAGAGGATTACATAAAGTAGAAGCACAATTTTTCAAGATTATCGGTGGGACACCATCAGGCCCAGAAGAACAGTCATCTTGAAGCTTAAATAAAAACTTGAAAAGTTCATTTTCTTCAATGGATATTGCGGTCATAGAAGTTTGCGGGCTATTGTTTAAATAACTGAAATAGGCAATATCAACATTGACGTTTGAGTCAGAAAAAGAACTGGAGAAATGGTTAGCAACAAAATTAGCTACAGTTAGGTCATCATTGGAAGATGTATTTAAGAAACTAAGAGTTTGAGGATAACTATCCCCTTTCTTCTTAGAATTAACAAAACTAAAGAATCTTTTTGGATCCTTCAATATGTCAAGCTTTGTCTTGTTTAAATACTCCTCACATTGAGACTCAAACAAGATTCTGAACTCATTGAATAAATATTGAAAAGGCTCATGATCGTCTTCACTTCCGGTTATTAAGCCTTATTCTTCCTGTTTCTTAGAGCTTTAAGTTCTGCATTAAACCAGGGAGGGGAACAAGATCTCATGTCCCTTCTAGTAAAAAGTGGACATGATAATGAAAGAATTGAAATATATGGCAAATGGGTACTTTTTAAAAACAGGCTTATCCAACTGTTTGGGAGCTATTGATGGGAAAAATATTAATATGGTGTGTCCTAGAAAAAGTGGAACTTTGTATTTTAATTATAAAAAAAATTCAGCATAGTTCTTCTGGCTATTTGCGATTATCGGTAGATTTAATGACAAACTAAAAGAATAGAGTTATTTTTATTATATTATTTTTATATTTTTTAAGTTACACTTTCACTTTTTTCAACGTTGGAGCAGTAGGACGTCAAAGCGATGGTGGAATATTTGCGAAGAGTAGTTTTGGGCGTAATTAGAAGTGCCTGAAGATGAATTCCTTCTCAATAAGATGTATTATTTCCACATTTTTTTATTGGTGACGGGGCATTTCCATTAAAAAGTAATTTAATGTGGCCGTATCCAGGACGAAATTTAGATTACTCAAAAAATAATTTTAATAAAAGAACTTGAAGGGCTAGAGTAACCATTGAGAACTCTTTTGGCATATTGAGCCACAGAATTTATCATACAGAGTTTTATTGTCACCTAAAAAACGTCGACAAAATAATATTATCCAGAATTGTTCTACACAAGTTTTTAATGAGCCCAAAAAACGACGAATATTTTACTCCAGACTTAGTTGACCACGAAGTAGATGGGTGTATAATTGAAGGAGCTTGGCGTTCCGACACTAATGTCTTTGAAAATTTACAGAATCAATATTGTAATAGAAGTTCAAGAGCTGCGTTTCAATTAAGGGATACTCTAAGTATATAAAATTAAAAAGTTTTGTGAAATTTAAACGTCTGTGTTATTTTTAATTTCTAACAACTTTTTTTTTGACCAATTAAAAAAGACAAAGTTTTAAATTTTTTTAAAAAATGGTTTTTTTAAAGAAAACATTTATTTTTATTTTTATTTGACGTTTCGATGTTAGGTTTACATCGTTATTAGAAATTAGGAATTTTTATTTATTTATTTTCGAATGTATTTTTGTGGGAAATCCGATAATTTTACTTTAATTTTTGGAATAACTTTTTAAATAAAAATGCCGAATTTCTGATGACGATGTAAACCTAACATCGAAACGTCAAATAAAAATAAAAATAAAAGTTTTCTTTAAAAAAGAAATTTTTTTAACAAATTTAAAACTTTGTCTTTTAAAAAGTTGTTAATTAAATACAATTTTAAATTTTATTCCATAATTTTTATTTTATTCATATAATTTAATTTTTTTTTTTTAATTTAATGTTAATTTTTTTTTTGTTAATTCATCATTTTCTGTTAATAATTAATTACAGGAGGTACGTAAAAATACTTTTTTTTTTTGAGATTTAGTGTAAAAAATTGTATCTTCTTTGAGCACTGCTTCTGGGTTAGTGCATTTTTCATACATTCATCAGTGGTCGAAGTGGCAGGCTAAAAGTGGTGGGATGGTTAAAAAATTTTAAGAGTAGGTTGAGGCTCGTGGGGTTCCTATCGCTTTGTCGTTTTTTAGTAGAAAAATGACTCATCCAAATATTTTACCAGCTTCAACCCTTGCGTTGTGTCTTTGTTGTTACTAAATCATTTAATGAACTGCATATAGAACATCCTACTCCACTTTCTTTAACTGTTATATATATATATGTTTCTAACTTTTCACATCATTGTGTTTCTGCCTAGGAACTTCAAAGTATTGGGCTCGTGTAATGTCTTATCTTGGCTTAATGTGCTAAGTACATTAATTCAAATGCTCTTCTCCCACCGCCTTTATATCTCCTGCTGTTCTTCGATTTTTTTTTTTTTTATTAAAAAATTTAACCATTTAAAAAAAAAAAAATTTAATAAAATTTGGAAGTTAACTAAAGATAGAGAATATTCAAAATTTGATCGGGTAAAAATTTAAATTTATGAAAAGCTGTGCGAAAATTATCTACATAGCCAATTAGTAACCAAAATATCTACTATTTATTATTTAAATTTTAAGTCTCATTTAAAATTATTTTTAATTTCTTTTTGATAAAAAATATTTAAAATTCATAAAAAATTATTTAAAATTTAAAAAAATATGTTCCGGGATGCTTTTTTCCATCCTAAGAAGTGGTGGGATGAGTTTACAATTATTTAGAAGTACCGGGATGGCATCCCACTCCATCCCGCCTCACTTCGAGCACTGCTTACATTCATGAAAAAAAAGTCATGAAAAAAAACTTAACAGCAATAAAAATGGATTAAATTATTCATGAAAAAAAAGTTCCCTGCACCCTTGAAAAGGACTTTCTGTATTTTCTATATTAGATTTTCTGTAGGCCTGAAAGTGGGCTACTCTTGTTTATTAAAAATGTTACAGCAATTGCTGTATTTCATTTAAAAATAATTTTAAAGTAAGAAAATTCAGAGCCAACAAAAAATTTTTTTATGAGTTAAATTTTTTGAAATTTCTTGAGGGTGCTGCAGTGTCGCAGTACCTATGTACGAGCGGCCGCTGATCCAGGGACTGCCTCCTCGTACCCAGGGACTTCCTACTAAGGGATCTCCTACCCAGGGACCTCCTACCCAGGGACCTCCCATGGGGGCGGACTTCAGAAGTTCGTCCGATTTGATTCAAATTTGGTACGTAAGAAGGGGAAATAATTACACACAAACTTCGTAACAAAAAATTTGTTGACCTCCTACCCAGGGACCTCCTACCCAGGGACCTCCTACCGAGGGACCTCGTACCCAGGGACCTCCTACTCAGAGACCTCCCCTGGGGCGAACTTCGTTCGATTTCATTCAAATTTGGTATGTAAAAAGAGCACTGATAACACACTGAAATTTCGTAACAAAAAATTGGTTGACCTCCTACCCAGGGATCTCCCATGGGGGCGGACTTCAAAAGTTCGTCCGATTTGACTCAAATTCGGTACGTAAGAAGAGGAAATAATTACACACAAATTTCGTAACAAAAATTTTGTTGACCTCCTACCCAGGGACCTCAGGGCGGACTTTAAAAGTTCATCCGATTTCATTCAAATTTAGTACGTAAAAAGAGGAACTGATTACACACAAATTTCGTAACAAAAATTTTGTTGACCTTCAACTCAGCGACCCTTCGGGGGCGGACTTCAAAAGTTCATTCAAATTTGACACGTAAAAATAGGAAATTATTAGACACAGATTTCGTAACAAAAAATTTATTGACCTCCTACCGATTTCATTTAAATTTGGTACATAAAAATTATTAAACACGCGAATTTCGTAACAAAAAAATTTGGCCCCCTCTTTTTAGGAGCCTTTTCGAATATATAGAAATCAAATATTAAATATTAAAAACTGAACCACTCAACCGATCGTTTCGAAATTTACACCGTCTCTTTGTCTCGAGATCGTTATAGGCTATTTTAATTTGAATGGCCTCCCAGAAACCGCTCCCGGGGAGAACTGCAAAAGTTCTTCCGATTTCATTCAAATTTGATTCAAAAAAAGCGGAAATGAATAAAAACACAAATTTGGTTTGGTTTGGAAACCTGTTTAAGGGAAGGATATCATTCGATTTAATGCAATTAAGTGTTAAATAAGTAGAAATGATAAATATTAATTCTTCTTATATATTTTCCCAAATTTATAAAATAACTATCTCCTATAATTGTTCATCAATCTGACAACAAAAATTTCACTTAAAACGTGTGTTCCACAACAACATGTGTGCAGGTACAGCTAGTAGTGAATATAAGAGAGATAAAATATGAAGATGCACTTACTGTAAGACCTGCAGTTTGTTTCAAAGATTCTTTTCATAAAATAGACTAATTTCCTATTTAGGATCTTGAATCTGAATTAATTTCATACAAAAATATTGATTTTACAATCTCAATTTTAGAAAATTTAACAATGTGTGTAACAATATGTTAAATTTCAAAACACTCTATAAAACTAAAATTGGGTTCATTTCATATGCTTACTGTGCTCATTATATAAGGGTGATTTACACAATGGCTAGTTTGTAATCTTCTAATCTTTTTTTAGTCAAACTAGAACGAGAAAACGATAAATAAACAACAACAACAAACATATGAAAGAAGTAGACAGAAATTTTATTATTTCTTTACTTTTATAGTAAAATGGAGCACAAAACATGAACAAATTTTATAGCAAATTTAGACAGCTTTAAATTTTCAAAACATTAAAAAAAAAATTTTTTTTTTTATCTCAAATTGTTTCGAAATGGATAACAGTATGGTAATAACAATTTTTTAATTTACTAAATGAAATTTTTTTTTTATTTAGAAATAAATGGACACACATTCATTCATAATTGTCAGACACTATAAAATTGAAACTATGCCATAAATTCATTTAAGAAGAATAAATAAGTTGGGGGAGTATCTTAACACCACTGAACTTCAAGGCAATAAATTGCCATGAAAACTTTACCATCACTCTCAGATACATGCTAATATAAGAGGAGAGGGCTCGGTACGAAGCATGCAATGGACAATTAATACAACCACCAAACGATGCTTAAATCAAGCATCAGAAAAAAAAAAAAAAATTGAAAGTTATAGAAAAAAAAACATGAAGCACTAAGAGCAAGTCACGTTTCTGATAAATAACGAAATCACTAGTGACATATTACATAACACAAAGAATGGTTTCCCTAGTAAAAAATTTTAAAGGAAGAAGATTAGAAGAGAGAATTATTAAAAAATAAAGAATATAAATAAATTAAAAATAGAAGTTATATAAAAAATAAATATTCATTAAAGTCTTCCAATGTTATTAGCGCAAAAAGAATTAGTCTTTAAACCAGCTTTAAGGGATGCCTTAGAGATATTAAGGTCAAAAACATGATGATTTTTATTAGCAAAAGCAAGCATTCGAGAAATGGGATCATTGCATCCATATTCGGTTCTATGGTAAGCAACTTCAAATAAGTTAGTGGTTCGGAGGCTTCTGGTATTAACTCGAAAGTTGATCTTCTCCAGAATAAAAGGAGAACTAATTTCATCAATAATAATTTGATGAATGAAAACAACATCTGCAAATTCACGTCTGTCTGGAAGAGATTCAAGCTGAATGAGATTCAAGCGTTCTCTATACGGTGGAAGGATTTAGTTATCCTCCCAAGGAAGATGCCTCAATGCAAATCTAAGAAATTTTTTTTGGACGGATTCGACTCTATTGATGTCGACAGAAAAAAAGGGTGACCATACTTGAGAGGCATATTCAGTGATGCCACACCCAAAAAATTATGTTCGTAATTCTCAAAAGATTTTTGTCTGTTGATGGTTCTTTTGTCTGTATCTGTTGCAACTAACAAATTTAAATGTAAAAATGCCTACTCCAACATAATGTTTAGTTAAAATAAATACAAAGAAGGCTCTGTAGAATTACATGGTTTGTTGTAAACATCTGTTGAATTAACCTTTACACTGTTTGACTGATAATTAACAAAGTCAAAAAATTAGTTAGTACGTTTTACAAATAATTTTGTTAAAAATCGAAAAATAGATTTTGCGTTACAACGATGTAAGGTTTTGAAACTATTTTTGTATTTTTATTTACGATGCAAGGTTTTTATTTGTTTATAAAGCCACCAGTATACATAATTTATATTTTCTATTTTGCACACATCCATAATTTTAAGACTATAGCTGAGTGGTAGAGTGTTTGATTGCAATGCTGTAGGTCGAGGTTCGAATCCTGAACAAGGCATAAAAATTTAAAATCGATATTATTAAAAAAATAAAATTAAAAAAAAAATAAATAAAAAAAAATAAAAAAAAATTAAAAAAAAAAAAATTAAAAATTAAAAAATAAAAAAAAAATAAAAATAAAAATTAAATAGAAATAAAAATATTAATAAAAATAAAAAAAAAATAAATAAAAATTTTTTTTTTCTATTACTTTGAAAATTTATTTCTACAGACAAAAGTTACAGATGCAATCAACAGACAGCCCTATTGGCCCTTTTCGAAAAGATTTATCTGTAAAAGTAACAAATATTTTTGTTCAAAAAACAGACAGAATTCTTTGAGTGCAGGTAAAAAAAAAAAAATATCTTGAAAATTGACCAAAAAATATCTTGAAATCAAGATTTTTTGAAAAAAAAAATCTGGTCAATTTTCAAAATCTTGATTTAAGATTTCCAAACAAAATATCTTGATTTTTATTTTTTTATTTTTACTAAAAGAAAAAAAATGAATACAAAATCCCTTCTTGGGCATTAAAATATTATAGATTTAGTATAATCACATTTTACATATATATATTTGATTTAAATAAAAATAATAAACTTGTACTTAAAAAAGAATTAAGTTTAACATTTTTAATAAAAATCACAAATTATTCTTTTTATCTTCTTGAAATATTTTAAAAAATGCAAGTCTTCTTGCTATCGTAAAAATTGACATGCCTGTTTGTACGCATTCGAAAACTTCATTTTTAAAATTAAATCTTTTAAGCATTTGGTTGCATAAAACAAAATAGAATTTTATACAATGGTCTTTGAATTTAAATCACAGCTTCATCACTTTTCATTGCCTCAAATATTCTTTGAAATCAGAATAAAAAAATTGAAAATAAATATTTTGATTTTCTTTCAAATGTCTTGAATTCCAAGGTTTTTTGTAAGGGAATTGGAAAATAGATCAAAAAACTTGATTTAGGATTTTTGCTAAAAATTGGGGCAAAAAATCTTGAAAATCAAGAAAAATCTTGACTTTTGGCATCACTGGGCATATTCTAACAATGGTATTACAAGAGATGTAAAAGGAAATCTAGTTATAAATGGGTCACAGAACTCTCTTGACCAAAGTTTAATAAAACCTAGAGTGGAATTTGCTTTATTTACAATTGAATTTATATGTGGTTTTTAAATGTCAATTAGTAATCACATAAAATGCCGAGATCTCTAACTTCATTGACTCTGGGAATAAGAATATTATTAACCAGCCATTTACACAGGATGTTTTCAAAGATTAAAATTAAAATTTTTTTTGAATGTATTTTCGTAAAAATCTCCGAAATAATTTTCAATGTCCAAATTAAAATCTAGATTTTTCTTAATAAAATTATTTAAATTTTGATTTTAATTTTAAATTTATAAATCAAAAAAAATGAAATAAAGCAAAATTTTTTTTTTTCGTTTTCGGTTTTTCATTTATTTATCTTTGATATTTCTTTTTTAAAAATTTTGTTTCCATTTTTTTTTTTTGACAGAAAATAATTAATATTTTAAGCAAGATTTTTAGTACAGACTAAAATCAAGATTTTTTCGTTTTATACAACTTTCACACACACAGACAAAAAAAATCTTGATTTTAAGCTTCGAAAACATCCTGTGTAAATGGCAAGTAAATGTCCCAGTCATACAAATAATGACCTGGGTTCCAAAATAACTTACTGGTCGCAAAAAAAAAATTATAAAATTGAATGACCTCCCTGTGACATTTCACAGACGTTCCAATCTGACCCAAGTTATCAAATGACTTGTAATTGACCGAAAAAAAAATAATGCAATGGCCAGGTCAAAATGTAACCTATATTTGATCTTGACTGAGCTTTTTTTTTATGAACGCGACCGCGATAAGTCTTCTTGTAACAACCAGGTCTTCAAAGCCCTTTTTTTTTTGAAAGCTTCTTCCTACAAAAGTCACATAAAAACTCAACTTAAATCATTGTGTCGAAATCGGACTTCCAACTAACTTTAAAGTTATATTAAAGTCGCTTTATGACCTTAAAGACTCATTTGCGTCACCATTTGACTTAAATTTAATAGGAAGGTAATAATATTACAGATTTTTAAGCTTGTATTTAATTGAAAGTAAACATTATTTTGAGTCGTAGAATGACTCAAAAAACATTTTAAAGTCGATATTTGACTTGATATTTACTAAAAAGTCACAGACTTAGATTTAACTAAAAAGTTACATAAGTCTTAAAAATATAATATTTTGAGTCAAAGAAAGACTCAGAAGTCATATTAAAGTCGCCATTTGACTTGATTTTTACTAGAAAGTTACAATGCGACTTCTATACGACTAATTAGTTGCAATAAAATGAAAATTTATTAGTATTTTTAATAAAACATGTAGTTTAACGTTATCATTTCAGAAGTCAACATCAAAGTCACGGAAAAAAATATAAATTTATTTAAAATTTATTTTAAATTCAAAAGTTTAATAAAAGTTAATTAAATCTCCAAAATAATTTTTCAATAAATATTAAATTTTGGTAAGTAGTTAATTTTAATTAAATTATACGTATTTAATGTTTTATTTTGTGTCTTAGAAATATGACCAAATTTTTATTTTGCGATGTCTTGCTTCAAGAATTTTCCTGGAACGGAACAACAATTAAGAAACGTTTTCAAAATTTGATAAATTAACCAATTTGTTTCTAGAAATTATACGAGAAAGTTATGATAATTCTTACACCAAACACAAAATTCAACAATTTTTTATTGACTTTCTTAAACATTCTTCAGAAAGAGTAAAGCGAACGTAAGTATCTTTAGCTGTTGTTTTATTTTTTCTTTATCTTGATTAAAATGTATATATTTCTTTTCAGTGGACATAAAATTACAAATAGAGAAGAAAAATCATTAAAAAGAAAACTAAAACGACTGAAACAACTGCTTTTACCGAACCATCCACTCCTGTTCAACTATCTCGTTTGATCGATTTATCTACATCTACTCATGAACAATAAATAATAACCATAAATAATAATTTATTAATAATTAATTTCTAGGAATTAATATTTTTATTTCTAATATTTAGAATATAATGGTATTAAATATTACCATCTATTTAAACTAATGTATATAATTTTTTTTAACTACTAATAAGTATAGTAAATGAACTGAATTGTTCTTTTTTTTTTAATTGATAATAAATATTTAATTTGTTTTCGTAAATTAATACATACATACATATTCTCACTTTTTATTTATTTGTAGATAAAACAGATAAAAGATTATCATTACCATAATTGTTATTAGAAAAAATGCAGCTTGCAGTTAAAAATGAAGTGTATCCTATACATATAATATTAATATGATCATATCCATCTTTGTAAGACGTTTCAATGAAATTAAGATGTCACAATCAAGATATTCAAATAAGTCGTCATAACCTGGAATTAGCAGAACGTCATGAAGATTAATTAACCAGATTCTACCCTAAGCAGACATTTTATTATAGCACAGTTAAGGTCCGCGCATTTTGAAGACGCATAAAAAGATTAAATTAAATGGAATTATAAGATATGTCTTATACTCCAATTTAATTTTTTTACGCCATTTACGACTTTGAAATGCGTCGATCATAATTGTACTATAAAATTAATAAAAATTCTGCTAAGAGTAGAGTCGTTTTAGTTAATCTCAATGACGTCCTGTTGACGTCAGATTGCTACAATTTAGTCTCTTTGAAACGTCATCAATACGTCACTACCCCGTCTTATTGTGACTAATCAAATCGTGTTTGAGTCACTATACTGTCATTTTCTGACTCTTTAGTCTTCAAAAAGTCACAAATTTACTCAATTTTACCTAATCAAGTTACTTTAGAGTCAATGTCAAGTCATTTTGTGCACTTTTAGTCGCTTAGAGGTTCCACAGTTACTCAATTGCTATCCTAAAGCTTTTTTATTTGTCGTAATTAGGCCTTTTTACGGTTAGCTTGTGACCTAGAAGCTTTTACTATAGTTTATTTGAGGATTCCTGAGAGTCATATTTTGACTTCAAAGTAATACTTTTACTTCTATGCGACGTCATAAAGAAGTTCAAGTTTTACTTCAAGTTTACAAATGACTCAGAAAAGGGGTGCACGGGCGGTCGTGTCAACCTCCAGGTGACGTTTCGCAGAAGTCTTTTTAGAACTTTTAGGTCTTGTGACCTGAGTCCCATGCCTGTAATATGACCGTCTAGAGACAAATTTTGTATGTTTGGTCGATTGAAAATTTCTTTTCTTTTCCTTAAAAAAGATATATTTTGACACTTAAATCAAGTGGACCAAGATGGCTACCTTGAGGCACTCCAGAAGTAGCTGTGTATGTTGTAGATGTTGCAGAGCGAAATTTGACCTGATAGTCCCGAGGACCAAGAGAAGATTTTTTCCACTCAATAAAAGAAGGTGGAAAACCATACGCAGCCAATTTAAATAAAATAATTTGATGAGGAAGAACATCGAATGCTTTGCTAAAATCCGTGTATACAGAATCAGTCTGAAAACCTTTTTCCATGTTATCTCTATAAGCTGAGGTAATTTCTATAAGATTAGTAGTAGTAGACCTACCCTTAAAAACCCATGCTGATTATCAGTAATGAAATTCTTGCAATAAAAATATATATCTTCAGAAATAGCCGCTGCAAAAAGCTTAGGAATTGAAGAAATTTTAGATATTGGACGATTTAATAAAACTACTTTTAATTTATTTAATATTTTAACTTTATTCATTTAAATCCAAATACAAACTGAAACTGTAAAACTAAATCAATATCATTATATATTGTTTCTTAATCTATTACAATTATTGGTTTATATTTTAAATATTGGTCATTTGGTATATATCTCATATTACAAGATTGCATTCATATAGAATGATATTAGAATAAATGAGGTGACGATGATTAGGGTCATCATCCTATGAATATTGTGCATTATTGTAATGCAATTGAAATTAGAACGATAAACTAAGTTGTATGCAATATGTTATGGAAATCATATCGTATGTTTGAATTAAGAATGTTAAGTGGGTTAGGTTTGGAAATAAAGAAGTACAGTTGTGATCGAATTATGATCACAGTACACCTTCCCCCTTTGAAAGTATGGAGTATACGACATACTCGAAGTAAGTTAGAATTTTATCTTGAATATAACTTGAATTGGTTTGATAATAATATGTAATGTAATAAGAGATACGATAAAAAAAAAAACTTATTTACTAAACTTATTCTATTTTATTTTATTTTTATTTTTTTTTTTTTTTTCTTTATAAAAAGATTTTTGTAAATATTTTTAACATATTTTTTTTTGTAAATATTTTTAACATATTTTTTTTTTTAAATATTTTTAACATATGTTTACCATAAGTATCTTAATACAAAATTTACTCTTTAGTTAGTACTTAAAGTGTAAAAAGAAATTTAATGTTTAAAGATAAAAAAAAAATTTAAATTTATGTTCTTACATCTATTAATCTATTATTTTTATTTATCTGTTTTTAATATTTAAGTATTAAGTTTCTGTGTAGAATTTTTTCTTTTCCATTAGCATTTTTTACTTTTATATTGTTATTTTTTAATATTTTTGTTACTATGAAAGGACCGATATAAAAATTATCTAATTTTTGCCTGGTTGAATTTACAATTTTTACTTTTTCACCTTCTTTGAAATCTATAAAATTAGTATTTTTGTCATAGTGGAATTTTCTTTCCTGCTTAGATATTTCTAAAAATTTCCTAGCTCTTTCTCTGGCTAAGTCTAGTCTATATCTTATTTCTCTTGCATAATTATCAACGTTGTAGTTTAAATTAGTATTTTCTGGTAATTTTTCAAAGTCTAAATTTTTTCCAAAAACTAATTGAAATGGTGTATAGTCATGATATGTATTAGGTATAGTATTGTAACAAAATTCGTATATTTTGACCCATTCATCCCAGTTATATCGCGTATCATTAAGATAAAGTCTTAAATAATTATTTAATTCTCTATGGTTTCGTTCGATTGCGCCTAAACTTTCATGATGATAAGGTGTTGATGTTATTTTGGTTATACCAAATAGTTTTGTAAGTTCTTCAATAATGGAATTTATATATTCTGTACCTGCATCTGTCTTTATTATTTTTATAGATCCGTAAACTAGTATAAGATCTTCAAATATTGCCTTTGCAATAGTTACAGCCCTTTTATCCGGAATAGGTACTACAACTATATATTTGGTCAATTGAAATTGCATGGTTACTGCGTATCGATTACCTAGTTCAGTTAAAGGTGAAGGACCGATAGTATCTATTTCTACTATTTCGAAACTTGTTTGAGGTGTTGGGGTTATAATTAAAGGATTTTTATTTTTAAATTCTGGCTTTGCGAGTTTACATTTTTCGCAATTTTTTATAAAGTTAACTAAGTCTTGTTTAATATTATTCCAATGGAACAGACTTTTCAGTTTACATAGCGTCCTACGTATGCCTGAATGTCCTCCTAGAATAGGATCTTCATGGTATTTCTTCATTATTTCAATTTTTTCGTCATTTTCTGTAATTAATTTCGGCGGTTTATAAAGTACAATTTTAATTTTTTCAAGTATAGAACCTTTTTCTTTCAAATTATCCCTTGTGATAAAATTAAATATATTGTCGCTTGTGCACAGCTTTATTTTATATATTTCATTTTGTATACATAATTTTTCAATATTGGCCAATAATAATTCTAAGATTATTATGCCTTTTTTATCAAATATATTTTTTATTTCTTTTTCGATGCATCGTTTCATCATTTTAATATTCTGTCTTCTTTTATTTACTTTAAATACAATAAAAGGTACTTTGTATAATTCAACATTGTTAATTGCTTCATAGACTCTAATGTCATATGGAATTTCATCAATGTTTTTATTTTTCATTTTATTTTGCGTTGAACGACCTTGTTCGTTCAGTATAATATTTTTATTTTTCTTTAATTGTAAAGGTTCTTTATCATTTTGCCGTAATTTCTGTGTTATGGATCTAGTTTTCATTTTATAAATTTTATTAGTATTTTCGTTTAACATTTTTAAATCTTCTATACTCATTCTTGATAATGCGTCAGCTCCTACATTATCTTTTCCCTTAATGTGTATAATTTCAAAATTATACTTTTCTAAATCTAATCTAATTCTTGTAAGTCTTGATGAAGGATTTTTCATTGAAAATAAATATACGAGTGGACGATGATCCGTCTTAACTAAAAATTTTCTGCCGTAAACTTAAGGTCTGAAGTGAGTAATCGCGAAATGAATACCAATTAATTCTTGTTCGATAGTAGCCTTGTTGCATTCTCCTTTAGTAAATGAACGAGATGCATATGAAATAGGTAAATCTGAGTTATTATTTTCCTGACTTAATATTGCCCCACAACCATATTTTGAAGCATCTGTAGTTATTATAAATTCTTTTTCGAAATCAGGGTATTGAAGAATTGGTGGATTGATAAGTTCATTTTTCAGATTGTCGAATGCCTTTTGACAATTTTCATCCCAACTAAAAGGTATATTTTTTCTTGTTAATTTATTCAACGGGTGAGAGATCTGCGAAAAGTTTTTAATGAACCGTCTGTAATAATTTTCAAAAGCTACAAAACGTTTAGTCGCGTCTGCGCTTTTTGGTACTGGGTAATTTTTAATTGAGTCTAACTTTGAAGAATCTATTTTTATTCCTTTCGAGGTGCAATTATGCCCTAAGTATGTTACTTCTTCTTTGAAAAATGTACATTTCTTTGGATTTAGCTTAAGATTTTATTTAACACATGCTTTGAATATTGCCTCTAAATTTGCTATATGGTGTTTAATGGAACAACCTATTACTATAAGATCGTCCATGTACAGAAATGCTTTTTCTGGCGTTAAGCCTGCAAATGCTAAGGACATCATCCTAGCGAATGAATTTGGAGCTATTTTGAGTCCGAATGGTAGTCTTGTAAACCGATATGTTCCTGAATCTGTAGAAAAACTAGTATAGTCTCGCGACTGTTTTTCGAGTTCGATTTGGTGAAATCCTTGCTGTAGATCTAACACTGAGAACCATTTGGCTCTTCCTAACTGATCTAAAATATCATCAATTCTGGGAATTGGATGAACATCGCCTACTAATTTTTTATTAAGTGCCCTAAAGTCTACCACTAATCTCCATCTTTTCTCATTTGAACCCGGTAATGACTTTTTCGGAACTAAAAAAATTGGATTTGAGTATTCCGATATAGATGGTTCTATAATTTTATCACTTTTCAATTTTTCTATCTGTCTCTTTATCTCATCTTTTTGAGAATATGGTACCCTATAGTTTTTAACAAATACTGGATTTTCGTCGCTTAGTCGCAATTTTTGTTCATAAAAATTATTGCAAGTAAGTTTTTCTTCATCTAACGCAAAACAATTATCATAGTCGTATATTAAATTTTTAAGTTCTTTTTCAATATTCGCTTCATTTATAGAATTACTTTTTGCTATTTCTTTCCAAATTTTTTCTTTTCTAATACCTGATGATGAATTTGCATTCTTTTTGTTTGTCATGGTAAAAATTTTAGATATGTTTTTTTTTTCGTTGTAAACATTATAATTAGATAAGGGTTGGATGTTAAGTTTTGGGTTTTTTAATATTATTGTTTTGTTTGTAGTATTCAAAAATTTTGCAATAGGTTTGTTTTTTGGTGTTATACAGGATGCTACAAAAACTCCTTCTACAATTTCTGAATTAAGTATTACTGACTCTTCGTTTAATTTAAGCGGTAATAAACGATATACTTCTGATCTTGGTGGTAATGTAATATTTTCTTTATTGTTGTTTTCAATAGATATATTTAAAGTTTGATTCTTACAATTTAGTGTTATATTAAAATTATCGTAGTCTATTATAGCTTTAAATTTTTTCAGGAAATCAAGACCTAAAATTCCATCAGTTTCGACTGGAAACTCATTAGGTACTATATGTATCGTTTTAGCCAAATTTATATCATCAATAAAAAATTTTAAGTAAACTGTTCCTAACGTTGTTATATTTCCCTCAGTTACGCCCGATATTTTTGTTAAGTTATTTATGTTTATATTATCATAATTATTATCTATAAATTTTGTCTTTAATACGGATATTTCCGCGCCTGTATCAATTAAAAAAGTTAAGTTTCCGTTAAATTCCGTCTCTAATTGTATAAAATTTGCGTAACATAAATTAAAATTAAGAATTTTTACTCCTGATCCGAGTTTTCTGCCTGTGGGCGGTTGTAGTTCCCGCGGTTGTTTGGGATCGCCCGGTTGTCGTTTCCCTCCGACTCACCTTGGGTTATCATGCGTACATTATTTCTACGAAAATTGTTTCGGTTATTGTTATTATTATTATTATTCCTGTTATAATTGTTACCATTATTGTTTGAATATCCCCTGTTTCCGTTAAACCCATTATTTTGGTAATTTCGATTTTGATTATTAAAATTATTGTTTCGGTTGTTATAATTATTATTATTTTTATTTCCAGAAAAATTCCTATTGGAATTATTCTGCATAAAATTACGAGGTTTACCATTTCTGTTATTTCCGTTTGTTCTGTAATGTAAAACATTTTTCTCTTTTTCTATTTGTACTGATTCATATTTTTCAATAATTTCGTCGACCGATTTAAAATTTTGGTTCATAGCCGATACCATAAGTACATTGTTCGAATAATTTTTCTTTATATTCCTCGAGACTTCTCTAACAGAATATTTCAATGCCGTTTTTCGTGGAACGCCCTCACTTATAAAAGCAATTTGTAATTTTTCAGTTATTTCTCTTATTTCTTTAGTATATTTAGTCCTATCGCGAACTTGTAGACCCTCAAAATTTGTCAAAATTTGGTCTGACGATTGCCCCTTGCAGCCGTCGTTAAGTGACTCTATTATCTCATTTATTGTTTCTATGTCGTCTATTAACGCATTGCGTGCTCTACCTACGAATTTTAATAAGATAAGGCTTATAACTTGTTCTTGATTGTCAGCGTGCGGTATTGAAGATTTTATTGCTTTTAAGATTCCTACAGTTTGTGCCAGTTTTTCTGGAGCACCGTCGTATTCATTTGGGAATAACCTAGATACTAACTCAATAACTTCTTTCTTTGCTAGAGCCATTTCTTTTTTTGTTTCTAAATTTTCTTCCTCGTTTAAAATTTTATCTACTTCTTCTTCTATTTTTTCTTCGTCTTCACTTTCTACTTTGTCTTCTAAGTTATCGCTATTTATAGCTGCTTTAGCCTTCACTAATTGTTTTTGTAATAATTTTAAATTAAGTTTTAAATGTGAAACCTTTTGCTTCTGAGCTGCTTGCTTATTGATTAATTTTTTAAGCTTTTCTACGCGTTGTTCTAAGTCTGCAATCTCTAACTTTTCTTTAGAGGTTTCTGAATTTTCTACGTCGGACATAAAATTTTATTCATACGAAATTTTTTCAAGTAAACAAAATAAAATTATCTTTTGGGGTCATCAATATTTATGCTTTATCGTTTATATGGTAAGAAAAAATTCTCTTCTTTTTTTTTGCCTTTATTTTCTTTTCATTTTATTTGGTGTAATATAATATATTAATAAAAATAGATTATTTTATTTTATTCTAACAGGTATGTGCTAAAATGCTTTATAATTATGATAATTTTCTTTTCATAGAAATACAATATTGATAAAATTTCTTTTAAATTATTTTATGAATTTTATCATTTCTTATTTATACAATCTAAGTTGTTTTTATGATTTATTACATACATAGGTGTTATAGGTGTTATATATATACATTTTTTTTTTGAATTTGGAAACATTAATTTCAGTAAGTATGCTTTGTATTTTAAATTTGTTGAAATTTTTATTTTTGTTTTGAATATTTATTAAATTATTATAATGTGATAAAAAAAAATAGTTATGACTTACATACAATGTGAAGTTTAAATACTTATATCTGCTGATGATGTTGATTGTCTTCGTGCTGATTGTCTCCGTGCTGCCTTACAAATGAAATGTTTCGCCAAGTCGTAGCCAATAACGATGAAAATCGTGATGATTACCTCTTTCAGGATCTCTTCGGTTGTCACGTTCACTGCTTGCTTAACTGTTGTTGCGGCATCTGCTGATAAAATACCCATTATTTCCTTGTAAATATATCTTATAGGATGTATCTTGAATTATTAAAAAAAAAATTTTTTTTTTTTTTTTTTTTTTTTGTTGTTGTTTTTAGTTTTTCATATGATTAATTTTTTAACTGTTGAATTAATTTTAATATTTGTTACTTAGTTCGTACATAAAATTATTTATTTATTCGCTTTTCTGTTGATTATTTATTTATTTGAACCATTTTTAGTGTTGTACAAAATTATTTTTGTGTATAACAATTTTTCACTTTCTACAAATTTTTCTCTAAAAATTTTTTTTTTTGTTTTCTATAAAATTTTTTATTTGTTTTTTTTTTAAAAATAGTTATTTTTATTTATTCATATTTTTAGAATTTTGCACAAAACACTTTCATTTATTTTATAAGAAAATTATTTATTTATTTTTCACTATCACTTTAAGAAATTTATTTATTTATTTTTTCACTTTCACGGTCCAGTCTTTTTAGACTGGCAGGATCGCCATTTAATAAAACTACTTTTAATTTATTTAATATTTTAACTTTATTCATTTAAATCCAAATACAAACTGAAATTGTAAAACTAAATCAATATCATTATATATTGTTTCTTAATCTATTACAATTATTGGTTTATATTTTAAATATTGGTCATTTGGTATATATCTCATATTACAAGATTGCATTCATATAGAATGATATTAGAATAAATGAGGTGACGATGATTAGGGTCATCATCCTATGAATATTGTGCATTATTGTAATGCAATTGAAATTAGAACGATAAACTAAGTTGTATGCAATATGTTATGGAAATCATATCGTATGTTTGAATTAAGAATGTTAAGTGGGTTAGGTTTGGAAATAAAGAAGTACAGTTGTGATCGAATTATGATCACAGTTTAAAACGTCAGCTCTGCAACCTTTCTTGACAACGGGTATGATGTTTGAATGTTTCCAGATTTTCGGAAAATAACCGGTTAATAAAGATATATTAAAAATAATAGATAGAGGATTACATAAAGTAGAAGCACAATTTTTCAAGATTATCGGTGGGACACCATCAGGCCCAGAAGAACAGTCATCTTGAAGCTTAGATAAAAACTTGAAAAGTTCATTTTCTTCAATGGATATTGCGGTCATAGAAGTTTGCGGGCTATTGTTTAAATAACTGAAATAGGCAATATCAACATTGAAGTTTGAGTCAGAAAAAGAACTGGAGAAATGGTTAGCAAAAAAATCAGCTACAGTTAGGTCATCATTGGAAGATGTATTTAAGAAACTAAGAGTTTGAGGATAACTATCCCCTTTCTTCTTAGAATTAACAAAACTAAAGAATCTTTTTGGATCCTTCAATATGTCAAGCTTTGTCTTGTTTAAATACTCCTCATATTGAGACTCAAACAAGATTCTGAACTCATTGAATAAATATTGAAAAGGCTCATGATCGTCTTCACTTCCGGTTATTAAGCCTTATTCTTCCTGTTTCTTAGAGCTTTAAGTTCTGCATTAAACCAGGGAGGGGAACAAGATCTCATGTCCCTTCTAGTAAAAAGTGGACATGATAATGAAAGAATTGAAATATATGGCAAATGGGTACTTTTTAAAAGCAGGCTTACCCAACTGTTTGGGAGCCATTGATGGGAAAAATATTAATATGGTGTGTCCTAGATAAAGTGGAACTTTGTATCTTAATTATAAAAAAAATTCAGCATAGTTCTTCTGGCTATTTGCGATTATCGGTAGATTTAATGACAAACTAAAAGAATAGAGTTATTTTTATTAAAATTTTTTTATATTTTTTAAGTTACACTTTCACTTTTTTCAACGTTGTAGCAGTAGGACGTCAAAGCGATGGTGGAATATTTGCGAAGAGTAGTTTTGGGCGTAATATTTTAAATGCGTAATTAGAAGTGCCTGAAGATGAATTCCTTCTCAATACAGATGTATTATTTCCACATTTTTTTATTGGTGACGGGGCATTTCCATTAAAAAGTAATTTAATGTGTGTGGCCGTATCCAGGACGAAATTTAGATTACTCAAAAAATAATTTTAATAAAAGAACTTGAAGGGCTAGAGTAACCATTGAGAACTCTTTTGGCATATTGAGCCACAGAATTTATCATACAGAGTTTTATTGTCACCCAAAAAACGTTGACAAAATAATATTATCCAGAATTGTTCTACACAAGTTTTTAATGAGCCCAAAAGACGACGAATATTTTACTCCAGACTTAGTTAACGACGAAGTAGATGGGTGTATAATTTAAGGAGCTTGGCGTTCCGACACTAATGTCTTTGAAAATTTACAGAATCAATATTGTAATAGAAGTTCAAGAGCTGCGTTTCAATTAAGGGATACTCTAAGAGAATACTTAATTGAAAATTAAAAAGTTTTGTGAAATTTAAACGCCTGTGTTATTTTTAATTTCTAACAACTTTTTTTTTGACCAATTAAAAAAGACAAAGTTTTAAATTTTTTTAAAAAATGGTTTTTTTAAAGAAAACATTTATTTTTATTTTTATTTGACGTTTCGATGTTAGGTTTACATCGTCATCAGAAATTAGGAATTTTTATTTATTTATTTTCGAATGTATTTGTGGGAAATCCGATAATTTTACTTTAATTTTTGGAATAACTTTTTAAATAAAAATGCCGAATTTCTGATGACGATGTAAACCTTAAATCGAAACGTCAAATAAAAATAAAAATAAAAGTTTTCTTTAAAAAAGAAATTTTTTTAACAAATTTAAAACTTTGTCTTTTAAAAAGTTGTTAATTAAATACAATTTTAAATTTTATTCCATAATTTTTATTTTATTCATATAATTTAATTTTTTTTTTTTAATTTAATGTTAATTTTTTTTATTTAAAAGTTAACTTTTATTTTGTTAATTCATCATTTTCTGTTAATAATTAATTACAGGAGGTACGTAAAAATACTTTTTTTTTTTTTTTTTTAAATTTAGTGTAAATAATTGTAACTTCTTTGAGCACTGCTTCTGTGTTAGTGCATTTTTCCTTACATTCAAGTCATGAAAAAAAACTTAACAGCAATAAAAATGGATTAAATTATTCATGAAAAAAAAGTTCCCTGCACCCTTGAAAAGGACTTTCTGTATTTTCTATATTAGATTTTCTGTAAGCCTGAAAGTGGGCCACTCTTGTTTATTAAAAATGTTACAGCAATTGCTATATTTCATTTAAAAATAATTTTAAAGTAAGAAAATTCAGAGCCAACAAAAAATTTTTTTATGAGTTAAATTTTTTGAAATTTTTTGAGGGTGCTGCAGTGTCGCAGCACCTATGTACGAGGGGCCGCTGATTGAAATTAATCAAGAACATTATAATCTGTTTTGTTGCTTAATTTGAATCAAATAAATCATCATCAATGTACTCTTCGTTTTCTCCCAATTGTTTGGAACACCAAATTTGATATTTTTCATTCTAAATCTATTTGATTGAACTTTGACAAGCACGCTTCATCCATTTTATCTGCCATTGCGCACATGAATTTTTTTGTTGAAGATATGTTCTCCTCTGTTACAGGAACAGTTAAATTTGCGATGGCTGCACTTGCTCTATTCAAAAAATCAGTCCCCTCATTTTTCGAAGTCGATTTTTTCGAATTCATTGAATTTGATTGAGAAAAATTTCCAAACATGTAAGGATCATTTTGAAAAAGACTGCGTCCTCTTGAATTGGAATTGATGACATTGGAAACAGAATGAACTAAAAAGTTAAGTATGTTATTAGATTACGATTAAAATAGATTTCCAGATGGATTTTTGAAATATTTTTTTATTAATTATTTATTGTAAAATACTTACCAGAATATTCAATTCCATGTGTTCCATGTGTTTTCGAATTGATTGAGAAAAAATTACAAAAGTGTAAGGGTCAATTGAAGAAGACTCCTTTTGAATTGTGATTGATGTCATTTGAAAAAGAATCATCTAAAAACTTAAGATAGAGTTTTTGAATTTAATGTTTCTTTAATTTAATATTTTTTTAATTATTTTTTGTACAATACTTAACAGAATATTCAATTCCATCCGATTCAGACTGCAATTAGTGGACCACATACTGATTCAATTGTGCTTTAAATTGTAAAATAAGAAGTTTAATAGGAGGACGATAATCAAATTCAAAAATGATATACTCCATTGAGTGTATTTGCTTAAAAATAAGCACGACCGATTTATAAAAAGAGATTCCTCGCAAAGGTAAATTATTAATAAAGTTATTTGTGTACAGATCTAATGAAGAAAAACGAGTTGGAAGACCGAAAACTGCCTTTATGGCTTGGTTTTGAAGTCACTGAAGTTTTTTAATTTCAGTAAAGTTAGAATTAGCCCATGAGGATGTAGCATAAGATAGATGCGAGTGCACCAATGCAAAGTAAATACTCCTTTTTACATTTATGTTTAAGTGATTAGACTACTTCCTCAGAATTAAATATGCACTTCGCGTATCTAAGAAAGGTTTTCTCAATGCCTGATACAAGACTGCCGCGCATTTTGGCAAAAAAATGTATTGAATGTAATGCTTACTGGGCAGAGGAATGGATGGAAATATTTGAGTACGTAGACAACCCTTTCGATTTTTCAAGTCATATTCTGGAGTGGAAATCGGATTACAAAATCATATTAGATCAACTCACCAAAAAACAATGGAGTGAGCATGTTCAATTAGCTAAGGCCTCTTACTTCCACGATGCGTATCCTATGCTTGAGTACACAAATATTCCTATTTCGACGATGCCAATGCGTTGGATATGATTTAGTCTTGAAAGAAAGAGACTGCTTGATCTTAATGCTAGGACGTTTAAGACTAATACAGTTGGATTATGTGAATTGTGCAATTTAAACGATATAGAAAATACATATCATTTTGTCTCAGTGTGATCAATATTTAGATATTTGAGAGTTCATTACTTCAAACATGAAGTGTTATCGCATGAAAAATTTATGGAATATTTGAATGGAAAATGTTACGAGTCCTTGAAATCAGCTTTAAAATATAGATCCTTAATAGTGAATGAATTCATTTAAACTTTAGTATTTCTCGAATTTTTTGTTTTCTTTTTGATAAATAAAGTACTAAACACAATTGGGGCAACAACGACAACGACAACGATTGTCAAGAAAAAATAGAAACCATGTATTCATATGAGAATGAACACAATTGAGGCGACTAACGACAAGCGACTTTTTCGCCTGGCGACAAATTAGAAACGACAACAGTAGTTTTAAAGTGTCAAATTTCAAAAATAAAAATAAATATTGAAAATAAAAATTTTTTCGTTTATATTATAATATTCCAAAATAAAAAAGAAAAAAAAAAATAAAAACCAATGAGTTTCGAGGAAAAATTAATAAATTTAGTTAGAGAAATTTAAAAAATAAAAATTATAAAAATTTCATAATGAAAAATAAAATTAGGTTGAAAATTGGAAAGGAATTAAATATGAATGGTAAGTAAAAATTTTATTAAATATCTAAATAAATTAATAAATATTTAAACATTTTTCCTTTTTGTAGTCGAACTTTGTAAAAAAAAGTGGAAAAACTTAAGGGACCAGTATCGTAGATTAAAACAAAAAAAAATGTTGCTTCTGGAAGCAGTGCTCTGTCATATTCACTTCCGAACTGGAAATTTTTTGACTTGATGATTTTTTTAGATAATTATGAAAACACACGGTGGTAATAAAATACTATTTATTTTCATAAATTTACAAAAACAAGGAATAGTGGCAGAATAGAACCCTCACGGTTTTACAATCAATTTGCAAGACAAAGAACATGTCATATTGCTCCCTTATGTTTCAACTCATTACCTGATCAAATTAAAGAAACTAATGATATTAACCTTTTCAAAACCAAAGTCAAAACATGGATAGTCAATCAAAGGCTTATAGATTTTCTATAATTTCTTCTAATTTTATACCCCATGGGTGTCTTAATTTTATATGTATTAACTAAGCCTATTTTAAGTAAATTATAGTAATCACAGAGAATTTTCTCGAACGTTTCTTTTTCAAAAAGCTATTAATTAGTCTTGTTTATTTTTTTTCTTTCTTTTTCTTTTTAAAAAGAGAATTAATTTGAATTCTACTATTCTAAAATACATTTTTTTTCTTGCGTTAATCGAAAATACTGGAAGGGTACTTGGTTTAAGAACGACTAAGCTTATACAAAATTTTATTTTATTGCAAAAACTAGTAAAACATGAAATTTTTATTATTTTATGTTTCACTCATCTTTACTTGAACATTGAACAACCCTTAATTTTAACACATAATTCAAGCAGCTAAATAGCTGTTGACCAACATTGGTTTGCTAAGTTTTTTTCTTACATGCTTCTATAAGACGTACTGGTGCTGGAGCAATACATTATACTTGTATAGTAACATATCAATAAATAAAGATCTTATGCATTTTGAGTTATGATATAATAGGGTAATACTCTTAATCAAATTGTGATAAATTGTGATAAATTTTTCAAATTATTTTTTTATATATATCAATAAAACAAATTAGTTAATGCAAATTACTATAATATATCACATCTGTATTATATTTTATTAAGTCTAAGTCATTTTTCATTTTGTTTTCTTTTCACAATATATAATATGAATTTAAAATTATTGTTACAATGAAATGTATTAAAAATTTTATGAAATAATAAAAAAAAAAAAAAAAAAAAAAGTTTTTCAAGAATAATTTTCCCAACCCAGTTAGGCAAATAAAACAGACGCTTAATAAAAAATGTTGAAAGTTTTTCAACAGAATCATACTCAACCATTCCACATACTTGAGTACCATGGAACATCACAGACGTTACTGTGGCTTCAAAAACCCTAAATTTCCTGCTAAATGTAATATTTCTGTTTCTAAACATATTCGACCAAGTTTGATTTATAGCGTTTTTTGATGCTACGAGTTTCCGAGGTAAATGTTTTTAAATGACCTAATTATTACAATCTGTAATATATCCAAATTCACTGTAAGCCCTGACAGTTTATTTATCATTAATTGAAGAGTTTTAATACTATCAGAGAGCAAAACCAAATCATCAGCATACATTAGGATTTTGATCAAAGTATCCCTTAAAAGTACTCCACCCGGCAGCAAATCAGCAAGATCATCTATAAAAAGTGAAAATAGTATGGGGCTTAAAAGACATCCTTGCTTAAGACCCAAGCATCAAAAAAATCCGAAACATCCACACTGCAGATTTAGAGCATTCATAAACTTTTTTCAAAATTCTCATCATTTTCGTTGAAATTCCCAAACTTGATAGTTTAAAAAAACAGAGCCTGTCTGTAACCAGTATCAATTGCTCTCCTAAAATCAACAAAAAACGCGTAAAGTTTTTCCCCTTTTATAGGTTAAATATATTATCTACTGTCGAATATCCTTGCCGAAAACCAGCTTGGTATTCACTTGAAAGCTCATTTTCCTTTACTCACTTTGTTATTCTGTTTAACAAAACCCCAGTAAAAAGCTTATAATAAGTATTTGAGAAAGTTAACCCTCAATAGTTTTCTACTAGGTCTATATCTCCTTTTTTAAATGGGAATATAATAGAGTTATGATAAGACTGTGATGATATGATTGTGGTGTATAATTGAATTACAGTATAAAAATCGTAGTTACTTTTTAAAAATTTCTAAAAAAAATCTAAAAATAAAAAACTAAAAAAAATTCGTTGCTAGTTGTAAAAAATTAAAGTATAAAAGTCATGCTTACTTTTTAAAAATTTCGTTCCTAACTTTCAAAAATTCTTGTAAAAAAATTCGTTGCTACACTCTAGAAAATAGAACTATTTGGTCGTTATTTTACAACGATAATAATGGTAATTTTTGATGTAAAATTACGTTCATTATTTCAAATTCAACCGATAAAGGCGTAAAAAAAATAATATACACCAAAAAAGTAAATTTAAGAAAATTGTGTTATTTTTACATTAAAAATAAAGGTATATTTACACATTTTTGCTTAAAAATTTAAGCCATAGAGCGTAAAAATAAACAAACTGGTGTATATTTACACTCTCCTGCTTAAATGTTTAAACCATATATTGTAAGATTACACTTTATGGTGTAAATTTACTTTCTATGGGTTATTATATTAAGCCACGTAGTGTAAATTTATGGTGTACACACAATATAAATCTATTTATTGTGTACCACACAATGTTAATTTACCTTCTGTAGTGTAAATTTACACTCTACGACTTAATTTTCCCCTCTATGACTTAATTTTCCCCTCTATGTCTTAAATTAACAAACCACAGAGTGTAAATTTACAACGTAGAGTGTACAAGGAGCTTGTATTTTTAAACGTTGCAGTGTAAATATACCTTCCACGGTGTAAATTTACACTAACGGTTAAAATTTTTAAATATTTAAATGTAAGGGTAAATTTACACTGTGTGATTTGAATTTTTAAATCATGGACAGTAATTTTACATCGCATGGTGTAAATTTATTTTGGTATACAGAATTTATACACAGAATTAAAAAAACCCCCACATCATCGAAACCAAACAGAAATCATTTTAAATTTTTAAAATTTTTTAATTAAAACTTTTGTATGTTCTACAATTTAATTTATTTACTTTTCAATAATTTATAAAATAATTTTTACAAAATTTAAAAAATACATTAATTAATTTGTCGACTAGTTTCGACTTATTAAGTCATCATCAGGACAAAGACTGATTTTAACAACACAAATAGTACCAGATGTTTTTTGTTTATAAAATATTTTTATTTTTATTTTAATTATTAAACAATAGGAAAGAGGAATAAATTAGAAAAATCAAAATAAAAGAGGACTATTATTATTAAAGTCGATTTGATGATTCATTAGGTTTAAATTTCTTGATCTAGCTCTTTTTATTTCACTTATTTCATATTTATCTTAAACTAAATTATTATTGTGTATATGGTGTATCAATTTTATGTTTTCGTCAATATTATGTTTATTATTTATTGCATGTTGTGCTACGGCAGAGTCAGGATTTTCTTTATATGTGTCTTTTAAATGGTCTATTAATCTAGTTTTTAAATTACGTCTGGTTTTACCAATATAGATTGCATCACAGTCTTTGCAATTTATTTCCCGGTTTTTCTTTTAAATCTATAGAAATCATCTATCACCTGAAACATAAATAAATTTTCTAGGTTTCAATTAGGGTGTCTAAATATCCGACCTATTTGATTATCCGGATATCGAATACATAAAAAATAAATTATCCGAATAATCCGGATAGCGGGATAATTAAAATAAATAATAAGAAATATTATTTGCGGTATTTAATTCAAAATAACAAAAATAGAAACAAATAATAGAATAATAATAAAAGTAGAATTATTAATAAATTTAATTAATGAAATGAAATGATTAAATGAAACAAAGTAATAAATTAAATTATTGTTTCATTTTTAAAAATGCATATTTTGAAAAATCAATTGCATTAAAAGTAGCGAAATTGAGTCGAGTTCTAATTTTTGTCCTGGTGAGACCCACAATAGAAAACACGCGCTCCGTTGCACAGGATGTAGGTTTTATTATTAATAATGTGCGATATATAATATTTAAATTGTCTGTCCTTTTTTATAATTATTTAAATAGACGAAATCTTTTTTCAGCAATGTTGTACTTTCTTCATTTTGCTTCTCAACATGGGTAATTGAAGAAATCGCATCGTCGCAAGTTGTTTCTGCAGTGACGATTTGTTACAAACTGCACTATTTAGACTTTCATCATCTTCACTTACAATAGGAGTTTTGTCAATGATTTCCTTAAACGTTACTATGTGAACAAATTTGAATGTTCTTTAAAAAAATGTTTTCTTTTTTATTTAAAATAGTAAGCTTATTTACAAAATAAAGGGTATTATAATATCCGGATAATCGAATAGTTGAAATGTGTCGAATAATCCGGATAGTTCGATATCGGGATATCCGGATTAGAAACCCTAGTTTCAATCACAAAAAAATATGTCAAATACAAAAAATATCAGCTGGGAAGAGATGATGTCATCGTTCAGAGAAATGATTACAGAAGAGCTTGATAAAAAATTAGCTAACATTGCTACTAAGGTTGATGTAAAGGAAATTAAAGACGAAAATATAGCGCTAAAAGAATAAAATGTCAAAATACTTCAAAACTTGAATTTGATACAAGCTAATCTTTCTGAATTTGAAAAAAGGCTAGAGATACTGGAAAAAAATGAATGCGACTTATAGTTAGAGGAGTACAGCTAGGGTATAGGAAAGCTCGATTTTTTCAAGCTCGAATAAGCTCGAGCTCGAGCTCGCTATTTTTTCGAGCTTTCGAGCTAGCTTTAAATTTAAAATATATATATAAAATAAATAACCAAATATTTTAAAGATAATTATTTATTTATTTTTTTATAAATTTTAATTGACGAATTTAATTCAAATTACTTATTTTCTCAATAATCAATTTATTATAAATTATAATAACAAAAATATGTCACAGAAACTGCAATTTTTTTCCGTAGAAAATTAAAATTCAAAGCCTTCTAAGTTATAAAAAATAAACAAATTAATTCAAAAACGGAATAAGTTTATATATGCAAGCTCGCTGAGATTTGAATCGAGCTTCGAGCCCCCGAAAATGACCCAAAATTATCGAGCCTCGAGCTCGAGCCTAGGCTCGTTCTAAACCCTAAGTACAGCTTAATGGTTATTCTATTGAGGAAATAGGTAAATGGTGTAAGGATGTATTACAAGTCACAGATGAGTTAAAGGTCGAAAAAGTGGTGCAAATCGGGAGGAATTCCAAATCACCAAGTCTTTTGGTGGAATTTGGCAGAAAAGATGACGTAAATAAAATTCTTAGGCAAACCAAAAAACTTAGTGGTACGAATATAAGTATAGAAATGAATTAAACGTCTGCAGATAGGGCTAGGAAAAATAATATTTTGAAAGCTAGAAAAATTATTAGACAAGTAGTCAGTTCTAAGGCTATAAAGATGATAGTATGAGAATAGAGAACAAAAATTTATTTTGGAAAAACAACCATTTAGTTTATGGTGAAGTGGAAGGTACCACAGAGCTAGAAAAAATACATAGCAAAAACTTTTCTGAATTATTTATTTATTTATTTATTTATTTCATATCTGCTTAATACAAACAGTTTACAAAAAAACTTAAATCTACAGTTTACAAAAAATATACAATATCTAAGCAAAAATTAACTTACATAATAAATGAAAGAATTTATTATTTAATATTTATTATACTAAAAAAACAAAAAAATAATTATCTTAGCAAGAATTAAATTACAAACAATAATTCTATTCGTAAGAAATAAAATATTATAAGCGAAAGTCAATATGGTTAAATAATCGAGTTTTTTGAATTTGTTTTGATAAGGAAAGGTCAATCAAATCTTTGTATCTATTACCCAAAATCAACATTCGATTGACAGGTTCAAATTTACAATAATTAGTTCTATGGGGAAAAGTAACAAAGAGATTTGGGGAGCGCAATCTAAAAGTTGTAGTAAAATGAATGTTATTGGAAATATATTTGGATACTATATTATTGTTAATAATTTCTATTAGGAAAATGAGATCAGCCACCTCTCGCCTTTTTTCTAATGAAGTCAAATTAATCAAATTAAGTCTGTTCTGATAAGATGGAAGAACAAGTGGGTCAGACCAAGGTAAGTTGCGTAAAGCAAATCTCAGAAATTTTTTCTGAATGGATTCAATTCTATCAATGTGAACTTGATAGAACGGAGACCAGACTTGGCTGGCATATTCCAGATTGGGTCGGACCAAAGTCATAAAAAGAGCTTTTAAAGTATAGGGATCTGGAAAATCTTTCGACCATCGTTTAACGAAACCCAACATTGAATTTGCTTTGTTTATGATATAGGTGTAATGATTTTTGAAAGAAAGTTTTTCATCAAAGTAAATGCCGATATCTTTAATTGATTGAACTCTTTCCAAAGGTTCGTTGTTAAAAGAGTAAGATGTTTGAATTCTATTTACTCGACGGGAATAAGTCACAAATTGGCATTTGCCAATATTGAGCTTAAGATTATTAACATGACACCAATTATAGAAGACGTCTAGGTCATGTTGAAGCAGAGAGCTGTCAGATTCATTCACAATTTTTTTGAAAAATTTCATATCATCTGCATATATCTGCACGTCACAATGATTTAGAAGGGAAATAACGTCATTTACAGAAATGATAAAAAGTAATGGGCCTAAGTGACTACCTTGGGGAACTCCGGAGTTTGCTGAAATCGAAGATGATGTAACGCCTCTGAAAGTGACATTGTAACTTCTCCCCGACAGGTACGACTGTATCCAGTTTAGAAAATATTCAGGGAAGCCGTAAGCTTTCATTTTAAGAAGAATTACGCTATGGGGTAAGATGTCAAAAGCTTTACTTAAGTCAGTATAGACGACGTCTGTTTGAAAACCTTCCTCCATGTTAGCTAGAAATTTGGAAGTACATTCAACTAAGTTTGTTGTGGTCGATTTATGCTTCATAAAACCGTGTTGGTTATCAACAAGAAATTTTGTGCAATGAGGATAAATTTCGTCAAAGATTATGAGTTCAAACAGTTTTGGGATTGAGGAAAGCTTTGCGATAGGGGGGTAATTAGAGACATCATTTCTAGCATTGGCTTTATGGATGGGTCTGATATATGCTTTTTCCAGATGGATGGGAAAATACCTAAGGACAAGGAAAGGTTGAAGAGGCAGGATAATGGGAGAGCAAGAACGTCGGAACAATTTTTTAAGATAATTTCTGGGACACCATCTGGCCCTGGAGACGCATTATTTCCGAGACGGTTCAGGTATTTTTTTACCATGTCGTAGTCAAAATAAAGATTGGAGAAGGTTGTTTTGGGACAGTTATTCAAATGGGTGAAATTGGAATCTGAAGCATTAAATGCGGTGTCCGGGTACGATTTAGAGAAGAAGTTTCGAAAAAACTCACATATTGTACCAGAATCACCACTCGAAGAATTAAAGAATTTCATAAATGAAGGGTATTGGTCTGATTTTCTTCTTGAATTCACAAATTTCCAGAAGGATTTAGGATTGGATTTCAATTTTACAGACATGTCTGAAATATAACGATCATGTGACTGATTTAAAAGTTCTCAAAAGTTATTAAATAAAATTATGAAGTTACTGTAGTCACTGTCAGTTTTCGATTTAAGGTACTTGCGCCATACCTTGTTTTTTCTGTTTCTTAATGTCTTTAAATCACGGGTAAACCAAGGCGGACTGGAATTGCAGTCTTTGTCTCGTTCCAAAGGAGTAAAAATATTAAAACCTTCTACTAAGATTTCATAAAATTTCAACGATATTTGCTCAATATTATTTTCAAGAAATAATAGAGAGAAGTCAATATTATTATAAAATTCGTTTAGTCCATTGAAGTTAGTTTTATTAAAATTAAATTGCATAGAGCATGTCAAATTTTTAGGATAGGAGGGAGTATTAATACATAACGAAAAACTTAGAGGGGGATGATAAGAGTCTATATCAACTAATGGGCAGGAACTTTCGATCGGAATAATGTTGTCCCAGTTAGAAACAAAAACGAGATCAAGTTGTTTATCCTGCTGATTTTTTATGGATGAGATTTGCTGAAGAAAGCATGAGTTTAGTGAATCAATGAATATCGATTCAAGTTCATTAAGATCTCCAGAAGGGATTAAGAAATTATCTTCATCATGAGGAATCCAGCTAATGCTGGAGAGATTAAAATCGCCAAAAATGAAGAGTTCATCAGAGGGTTCTAAGTTTGCAGAAAAGGATTCAATAATTGTTACAAATTTCTGATATAGATCAATATTTCGACCTGGAGGAATATAACAATTTATTATAAATAAATTACTAGAAAACCCTCTTACACTAATTCCAACTATTTCTAATGGGTCGTGGTTCGAGAAAGCAATTTCTGTTGCGTGAAAAGAATTCTTTATAGCAACTAAAACACCCCCGCCCCTAGGCACTCTCCCGCTATTAGGCTCTGTGTGAGACATAGCATATCGATCATTCCTAAAGACAGAATATGTTGAGTCGAAAATTTCTAAATTAGAGATAGAAGAGGTTAGCCATGTTTCAGTCAGGATATATAAATCAAGATCGAGGGCAGATGAATTAAGACGTATATTTTTCGTCTTGGTGCGAAGACCTCTGACATTTTGGTAGTAAATGGAGATATGCTGGGGTTCATTTACTACTTGAACCGGGACAAGATTATTATTTATGGAAGTGGGAGATGGGCCGAAAAAACCTTTGTTAATTTTCTCTTATTCTTTGAACATAGTCCAATCTTTTGGCTCTCAACTCCGAAGCATAGGAAGAAAGATCTGAGTTAATATGTTGGGTTGGCAGGCCAATAGCAACATGGTATCTCTCATATAGACATCTAAGTTCTGTAATGTCGGTAGGGAGGCCTTCTTCTAACAGTCTTGTTCTAATGTAAGTAGTGGTCTTTCCATTGATACTAAACGAGTCATCTTTATCATAGAGGTAAGCGAGATAAAGTCTTATATCGTCATACAATTTTTTGTCACGCAATCGTGTTAGAACATAACGGCCATTGTCAGACACAAGAGATTTTTGTGTCAATTTAACGATTGGAGGAAAAAGTGGGTCTAAAATTAATGAATTAAATAGTAATCGTAAGTAATACCGTATCTGCACTTGGACTTACAACTGACCTTAGAGCGGAACTGACCTGTAAACTGACCTGTGAACAGACCTTTCCCATACAAAAAAAAGGAAAAAAAATAACTAACCTTTTCGTAAAAGGAAAGTTTGCAGACAAAAAAAGATAGTTTGCAGACAAAAAAAGATAGTTTGCAGACATTATTGTTTCCAACTTTTTTGCTTTTTCCTTGTTTTTTTCAGCCTTTTTTGTATTTTCAAAAGGTTGGCAATACAAATTTAAAAATAAACAAGATAAAAAGAGTTTGTTTACACATGTTTTTTTTTTAAGTGCAAAAAATAGAGTGTGTACGGGTTTCGTTAAGGCGACCTTAGGAACTGACCTTTGCAGACAAGTGCAGATACGGTATAAGTAGATCTGTCAAGATTATAGTATTAATAAAAAAGAACTAATTAGAATTTTATCATTTAATATTAATGTACTGGCTAATAATATATTGTTTTGTGATTTTTTTAGATTTGTTAAAACGATGTATTCTCTTTATGAAACCCATGTTATGGAAAATGATTTTAAAAAATATGAACATAACTTCCGGATTATAAGCTACTGTGGGAACCAGTTATAAGAGTTGCTACTAGAGGTAAAGCCAGTGGTGGTGTTTTGGGGATCCGGACAATTCACCGTAAACAATTCACCTATAGCAATTCACCGTATAGCAATTCACCGTATAGCAATTCACCGTATGAGCAATTCACCGTATGAGCAATATATATATATATTTGTTTATTTATTTATTATTCAATTCAAATTTTATAAATTAGTTCAATAATGGTAATAATTAATATTTATCTTAACAAATTCTACTATTTTTATTTTATACATTATAACTGCTGCAAACAGCCATAGGCTGGAATTGCATTAGTTTTTTTTAAATTAATTTATTTCTTATCAAATTTTTATTTAATTAAATTAATTTATTTTTTATCAAATTACTATTAATTTCTTATTTGACTACTTAATTTCCCTATTCTTATGTCTTATATCACATACACCGATAATACTTATATAATTTTCTAAGTTACTTTGTTTATTTATTTTATAAACCGTAAATTATAATTTTTTATATATTTTACTTTTATTATTGACTTTAAAACAATAAAATTATTATATCCTGTTCTATAGACTAATTACTAATTTTTAAGTTTGAGACTATCTCATTGTGTCTAGTCTAGTTATAATAACACTATTCTCTAATCTCCTAATATATTTGAATTTGTTTTTTTAATTCTTCAATATTAGAATCACAAATCTTTTTCTTTAGTTTGTTTAGAAATATTCTAAAGTTTTCATTTGGTCCAAGACCCAGTTTTAATATAATGTTGTTATAAATTCTGGCAGCATCAGAGAACAAGCCATTCCTATGATAACTATTTTTAGAAATGGGAACTACAAAATTATTTCTATCTCTCGTAAGATGGTCGTGATGCACATCACACCTGCGAGTGAAACTGACATTTGATTTAGAATATCCATTAACAATTTTGTACATAAATTTCGCTTTTTCAAGAATTGTTAATTGTTCCAAGCTATATTTTCTTGTTTCACGATTTAGTACCTCTGTCGACGTTAGCCAATCGTAATTAAAAAGAAGCTTCAAACTTCTTTTCAGCAGTAAATGCACTCTATTTTTTAAATTTTTTGTACACGACGACCAACTTGGTAGACCATATGTTACATGTGAAACAATGTGTGAATGATATATAATGTTCGCTATATGTTTGCTAAATACTATATGCGTTTTTTTTATTGCACCTATAAACGAAGCTAATTTTTTACACACATTGTTTACATGATAGTTCCACTTAAGTCTTTCATCAAGCACCATCCCTAAGTAACTAATATACTCCACCCTCTCAATGTCAACATTATCAATCTTAATGTTTATGTTAATAACTATATTACTTCTTTTATGGAAACAAATATATTTAGTTTTTCGCTTATTTAATGATAGTTTGTTTCCCCTCAACCAGTTAAAGAAAATTTCTAGGTCCTCATTAATAACCTTCTCTAGTTTTTTCGAGTCTCTTTCCTTATAAATTAGACATGTGTCATCCGCAAAAATAGTATATTTTCCTTTTAATTTCGCTCTGTTAATGTTTTGAATGTATAATAGATAAAGCGTGGGACCCAATACTGTACCCTGTGGAATATCTGTTTTCATAGTTAACGCTGCACTAATATCATCCTTAACTCTTGTGCTACTTAGTCTATTACTCAGATAATTTTCAATAATCTTATGTGCCACACCTCTAAAACCACGATCATAGAGGTTACTCAGAAGGATCTTATGGTCCACAGTATCGAATGCCTTCTGAAGGTCAACAAAAACAGCACATGTACTGTTTCTCTCATCTAAACTATCCTCAATTTCTTTAATTACTTCTGAAATCGCTGAACCTGTGTTACAACCCTTTTGAAATCCGAATTGGTTATTATCAAAACCTCCATTGTTTAAAATGAAATTATTAATTCTTTTATTTATTATTTTTTCATAAACTTTACTAAAAGTATTTATTAAACTAATTGGACGATAGTTGTTAGGATCGTGTCTATCACCTGATTTAAAAATGGGTATAATTTTCGAAGTTTTTAAGCAATCTGGTATTATTCCAGACATAAGAGACTCATTAATTAATTTGGCCAACAGAGGTATAATCAGTTTAGATAGTTCATTAATATCTTTAACTAGAATACCATCAGGTCCTGGTGAAGAATTCTTTTTTAGACCCTTTATAATCTGGGCAATTTCCCTATCATCAGTTGGCCCTAGAAATAAAGTTTTGGGGATAACGTGGTTTGGAGTCGTGCTATGCTGTGGAATCTCCCTACTGAGATTAGGACCCACTTCATTAAAATGTAAGTTAAGTGCAGAAGCAATATCCACACTTTTTTCATATACTTTGTCTTTATATTTTATTTTTAATATATTATTCTCTTTCATATTCTGTATTTAGATGTGGTTGAATTTAGTCGATTTTTTCTTATTTTGATTTTAATTTTGAAAATAAAAAAAAAAAATTTATTATTTTTTGAATTTAAAAAAAAAAAAAAAATAAATAAATAAAATTTATATCATGAAGTGCTGCAAATGTGAGAGCTTACTAGGTCAAAAGTTTGTGACTTGCCGAGCTTATTGCAGAAAGAACTATTGCTACAAATGCAGTAGTATTACTGACAACACTCTAAATATGGTGAATGGAAACAGCAATATTTTTTGGTTTTGTGATGGATGCTCAAATATATTCTTAAATTTAATTGAGAAACTTAATCTTCTATCTAATGAGGTCATTGAACTAAAAAAATTGATTCTTGATGTTATGCCGGTTTCACAAAATGATTCACCTAAATCTAATGAAATGCCTCTTTCATCTAAATTAAATAATGATTTGGAAGAAAATAATATCATTGTATCTACTGATGATGAGGATTTTAAAAAGGTTGAGTCAAAAAAAGCTACAAGTAAAAATAAGAAGAAAAAAAAGAAAATCAATAAAGTTCCAAAGCCAAAAATAATTATTGGTGAATCCACAGAATCTGACACTGGTCTTAAAATTGTTCCTGAAAATAAGTGGATATACGCGGGAAGATTTGATCCTACAACTGGAAAATAAAATTTATGAAAATGGTCAAATTACTAAGTTTTTAATTGATGCTGGCACAAGAGGAAATGTACATAAAATGCTTCGGAATTCCAACAAATTGAGAAATTCTGGAGTTTTTATTCAGAAGGATTTTACAAAGATTACTCAGAAGAAAAGGCGAATTTTATTTCAAATTAAAAAAACCATCCTTGAAAAATATCCAAATGTTCGAGCTCAAGTAAGAAGTGATGTTTTGGTGGCTCAAAATAGGGTCTTCAGTTTGAATAATAAGTTTGAGTTGATTTGTGATGGCACTGATGGAAATGTTGTTTTAAAGAATTTGTTTGGTGAAATTGAAATAAATTCTAATTACGATAATGATGTAGGTTTAAAATTCAAAACAAATTCAGCTGATTTAGAAATGTCAACAAAGTCAATCAACATTGCGTCAGCCAGCCGTAGTTCAAAAATGTCAACTAGTAATGCGTCGTTCAGCGACAATACTAGAAATCAAAGTCGTAAATAGGATTTAGCCGCCGTTAGCTCTGTTTCTGAAACTTTGTTTTTAAAATTTAAAATTTTAGCATATAATATTTTTGGGTTAAAAAGTAAATTAATTTTAATAGATTTTTTTAAATATATAAAAGATTTCGATATATTTTTTCTGTTTGAAACTCATGTTTTGTCAGATAATTATAGCGAGTATGAGAAATATTTTGAAGGATTTACTCTGTTTTGGATTTCGGCGAAAAAAATGTTTCTGAAAGGTCGTGCTAGTGGAGGGTGTGTTTATGGATTTAAAAATCTTTATGGACACAGCATGAATTTTTTAGAAAATACATACTTAAAAATTGATAATAGCAATCAAAGTCTAATAATAGTTCCTCTGTACTTGAATTGTAGTGGATGGGAGAGTGATTTTGCTCAGTTAAATTCATTTGTTGCTGAAACTATGCATGAGAATATTATGCTAATAGGCGACTTTAATGCACGATTGGGAAGCGAACAGATAAAAATATCTACACAACCATTAAATCAAATGTTATTGGAAGTCAGAAACTCAGAAGATAAAATTGTTAATAGTAAAGGTAGGCAATTATTGGATTTTTTCCAATTACATGATTTATTTATATTAAATGGTAGCACTTTAGGAGACCTAGGAGGTTTACATACTTTTATGAGTCATCAAGGTGAATCTGTGATTGATTACTGTGTGGTAAAAGGCGCTTGGCTAGAAAAAATTTCGGAATTTAAGGTTGATTTAAAACATTTTTCAGATCATATGCCAATTGTTGTTACTTTTGAAACTTACCAACAGAACTATTCGTGTGAAATTCCTTGTATGCCAAAACTAGGATGGTCTGTTATTAATTTAGTGAATTATCAACAAAAACTAGACGATTGTTTGCACGGTTTCGGGGTTTCGGATAGTAATAATACAAGTGAATTATCTGATCAGTTAGTTACATGTATAAAAAATAGTGTACCTAATCAGAGTCAGTCTCCTGTCAAATTTGAAAATGACTGGTTTGATTTCGAATGCCACAAACTTCGTAAGAAATCTTTTGCTTTGCTGTCAATGTGGCGAAGTACTCTTGACTGCAATTTTAAAGCTTGGTACTTTGATGTTAATCGTAAATATAAACGCCTTTGTCGAGAAAAGAAATTGAAGAAAGAAGTCAAAATGGTTAAAGCACTTACTGCGACTAAAAATACTGCAGAATTTTGGAGAGTAACAAGAAAAATAAATGGAGTTAAGTTTAGAATAGCGCCGGATATTAGTGAAAATGACCTGGCTGAATATTTTCAGAAACTATTATATCTGGAGAATGTCTCTATCTCGTACTACTATGCAGAACCTCTTGTACTTGATGAAAATCTTGATGCTAGCATTAGTGAAGCCGAAGTAAGTAGTATTTTAAAAGCTGCAAAAAATGGTAAGGCCCCGGGAATCGATGGGGTGCCGTATGAATTCTTTAAAAGTTCCTCAGATAAATTTATTTGTTGTTTGACTCAGTTATATAATAGAATTTTTTCAACTGGTGATATTCCGAACTCCTTCAGGAGGTCAGTTATTTTTCCGATACATAAAAAAGGGTCCATAGATGTGGTTGCGAATTATAGGGGTATTTCTTTTACAGATGTTATTGCGAAGATTTTTTGTGGAATTATACTAAATCGACTTGAATTATGGGTGAAGAGAAATGATATTTTGACTGAGTTTCAAGCAGGATTTAGAAAAAAATATGGCACTAACGATCATTTATTTTCTCTCACATCAATTGTTAAAGCTTTCCAAAATAGGAAAAAGAAGGTTTATGCCTGTTTTGTAGATTTTAGAGCTGCTTTTGACTCTGTTAACAGAAATGCACTTTTCTATAAACTATCCCTGTTAGGCGTATCGTCAAAAGTACTAGCAGTGTTGAAAGAACTATATAAAGATACGCAGGCTTGTGTATGGGGTAGTAAAGGGTATTCGGACTGGTTTTTTACGAACTCTGGAGTTAAGCAAGGATGTGTACTGAGTGCTCTACTGTTCGCGCTGTTCATAAATGACATAGTTTTCGAGATACCGGGAGGTATAAGAATAGCGTCGACAATTGTTAATATCTTATTATACGCTGATGATATAGTGCTATTGGCCGAGACCCCTGAAACACTGCAACTAATGATAAATAGACTGTCTGACTACTGCGCAAAATGGGGCTTAGTAATTAATTGTGAAAAAACTAAAGTTATGATCTTTAATGGACAAAATCAGCAGTTAATAAGATGGAAATTTGATACCGCCGTTCTCGAGGAAGTTTCAGAATATGTATATTTGGGCGTTAGGCTTAATAAAATGGGTAATTTTAACATACATTTGACAGATAAAGCTAAATCTAGTCAAAAAGCTTTAAATGCTAATTGGAAAAATATTTTCAAAAATAAAAATGTTTCTCAGTCGATTAAGTTTAAAGTATACGAAGCGGTAGCACGTTCAAGTTTATGTTACGCTGCTCAGGTTTGGGGAAGTAAACAATATAAAGAGGTAGAGAAATTCCAAAGAAATTTTCTAAAAAAAATGTTCAACTTTCCGTTAAATACTCCCAATTATACCTTATGTTTGGAAACTGGTTTGCCCCCTCTATTCATTTATACTCTTAAATTACAAGCGGATTACTTTCTAAAGATTTTGTGTGATCATGATAACAGACTTCCTAAAAAACTTTTAGAATACGAAATGAGAAATAAGGATTGGTGTATAAAGGATTGGAAAACTCTTGCTAGAGATAGTGGTGTGGTTTTTGTGGACTATACGTCTGACATGGTAAGTCTTAAGGAATCTTTGTATAACATCATTAGAAAAACAGATGAAAACTTGAGATTTTTGCTAACAGTGGAGGCTAATGAGTCTAGTGGCAGGATTATTTATTCTCAACTCTGCTACAATTTAAGTAGCAACAACTACTTTAGAGACGACTTTGATTGCTATAAGATCTCATTGATTTTTAAAATGAGATGTGAAGTTTTTGGTTTGAATGGGTCCCCTCATAATGGTAGCTTTAATCAATTTTGTACCATATGTAATTTAAAGCAAAAAGAAGATTGCTTCCATTTTATGGGTGTTTGTCCTATTTTCAAACAGTATAGAATAATGTTTTTTGGCAAAAGCAATTTGTCTTTTAGTGAGGTTATAGAAATTTTAAATGGTGAGGACTGGTTAAGTTTGGCAAATTACATAAAAACTGCTAAAAGATATCGAGATCTTCTTATATCAGAATTTGCTTAAATAAAACTGTTAGGTTGCTTCTTTTACTATTATTTTTATCTTTATTTGGTTAAATATGTAAATTCTTTTTTGGTAACTATTAACAAATATGTAAATTCTTTTTTGATAACTATTGATAATGATTTATTTTAAGTATGGATTGCCAACGGAGCTGACGGTTTATTTATTTTTACCAAGCTCTTAAGTATGTTTAAGATTTATTACTTTTATAATTTGTCAAAATTTTTATTATGAACTGAATAAACATTATTATTATTATTATTATTATTATTAACTAGTTGTGATGATGTGATGAAGTTCGTTGCTAAGAAGTTGGAATTTGATATTGAAAAATTATCGTGTTTCAAACTTGTCAAAAGGGATGCAGATTGTAATAAGCTGAAATCTATTTCATTTAAAATATCGGTTCCATTGGAAGTTTCTAGTAATATTCTTGAATCATCTTTTTGGCCTGCAGGTGTGAAGGTAAAAAGTTTTATTGCAAAAACATAGCTGTATGATAATTTGGATCATTTAGGCAAAACAATTTCTTATGACTGTAATTCTATTATTCTATCAAATAATCAATCAAATAATTTGTCAAACTGTATTTTTTCGGTTTATTATCAGAATGTGAGAGGTTTGCGTACAAAAAAAGATCATTTTTTTTCATCGTTATTGAATTTTGATTCTGATATAATTGTTCTCACTGAAACCTGGTTTCATTCAGGTATTTTTTCTTCAGAGTATTTTGGTAATTCTATTTATAATGTTTTTCGTTGTGACAGAAATTATTTACTTACTCAACAGTCTCTTGGTGGAGGTGTATTATTTGCTATAAAATCTCATTTTATTGTTGAAGAAATTTCATTGCAACATACAGATGAGACTGTGGAGCAATTGTGTATATGTGTAAAAAATGTAGTTATAAATGGTAATTGCTCTTCAATTTTTTTCTTTATTAGCTATATCTCTCCTAATTTAAGTTCTGATAATAAATTGAATGTATATTCAAAACATGTTGAAAATGTTTCTAATATTGTTAACTTAGCTTCAAATTCGAAAAATTTTTTCTGTATACTAGGCGACTTTAATTTAAGTAATTTAGTTTGGAAATTATGTGATGATGAGAAAATATTAATTCCTGTTAATATATTAAAAGATCATGAAAGTCTATTGATCGACTCATTTTTATCATTTGATTTAATTCAAATAAACTCATACATAAATTTCTTGGGTCGTATTCTTGACCTTGTATTTATTTCAAAGGAATTAAACGTTGAAATTTATGAAAGTGAGTTTTCATTAGTTAATATTGACTCGCATCACCCGCCCTTAAGATTGAATTTTAAAGATATGAAATTATTGAACAAAAATGTAAATAATAATTTTAAATATGATTTTAAAAATTGTAATTATGATCAAATTAATTTATTTATGAAAGAGAGTTTTAATTCTGTAAATTGTTTTGATGAATTAAATTTGAATAGTTGCTACAATCAATTGATATCTAAATTATATGAATCATTTGATTTATTTGTAAATAGAAAGATTAATTCTAAATCAAATCATATGCCATGGGTGAATAAAAGACTTTTGGCTTTAAAAAATGCACGTAATAAGGCTCACAAAAATTATTTATTTACTAATAATATAAATGATAAAGTGGTATTTACTAGGCTTAGGAAGGAATATGAATTTTTAAATAATTTTCTATATTGTCAATTTTTATTTGTAACAGAAACTAATTTGAAGAAGAATCCAAAGTTGTTTTGGATTCACATAAAAAAATTAAAAGGTAGTACTGATTTTCCTATTGGAATGTTTTTTGAGGGTGAATCAGCTTCTGATATTCAGTCTACTTGCAATCTTTTCTCAAAATATTTTCAATCGATTTTGATAGAATCCAATACATGCTCAAGTAATTTTTGTAATTTGGATCCTATTTTTGATTTAAACCTGCTTATATTAGAGGTTGATGAAGTCAGAAACAAAATTAATTCACTTGATGCAAGTTTTGTATCTGGTCTAGACGGACTACCGCCCATAGTGATTAAAAATTTGGTTGATTCCATAGCTAAACCGCTAACTTTTATTTTTAATAAATCTTTAAGAGAAGGATTATTTCTTAGTTCGTGGAAATCTTCTATTATCTCACCAATTTATAAATCAGGTTCAAAGTATGACATTACAAATTATAGAAGTATTGTAAAATTATCTGTAATTCCTAAATTATTTGAAGCTATAGTGGCTGATAGATTATTCTTTTTGGCTAAGAATAAATTTTGTTCATCACAGCATGGTTTCATAAAAGGCCGCTCTTGTACGACAAACTTAGCATTGTTCAATCACTATGTTACGAATGCGGTAGAGAATGGATTGCAGGTAGATTGTATATATATGGACTTTTCAAAGGCATTTGATAGAGTAAATCTTCAAATTCTTGTAGTAAAATTGGAGTGCCTAGGTTTAATATCAAAAATCTTATTGTGGCTTAAATCCTATGTTACAGATAGAAAACAATATGTGAAGATTGACGAATTCATATCTGAATCTCCTGTTTTTATTAAATCCGGTGTGGGGCAAGGTTCTCATATTGGGCCACTGTTGTTTTTATTGTTTATTAATGATATTAGTGACAATATTAAATTTGCGCAGAACTTGATTTTTGTTGATGATCTGAAAATTTTCTCTATAGTGCGGTCTGACCAGGATTGTTCTATATTACAGAATGACATAAATAATCTACTTCAATGGTGTATTAATAACAAATTTTCGTTAAACTTAAATAAATGTTCGGTGTTATCTTATTATAAATGTAAAAATCCTAAATTTTCTAGCTACTTCATTAATGATTTTTGTATAAATAGAGTCACCCAAATTAAAGATTTGGGTGTACATTTTTCTTTTGATTTATCTTTTTTCAATCACATAAATTCTATAATTTTAAAAGCTTGTGCGATGCTGGGATTTTTAAAGAGAAATTCCAGTCTATTTAAAGATCCTTATACACTTAAATCTCTATATATATCTCTGGTCAGGTCGCAATTGGAGTATGCATCAATTATATGGATGCCTCATTATCGAGTGCATATTAAACGTATAGAATCTGTGCAGAAAAAATTTATAAAATATGCTTTAAGATTTATGAATTTTAATAATAGTTCATATGTTGAAAAATGTAAATTAATTCATTTGGATTTGCTTGAATGCAGGAGATTTGTAGCAAGTTGTATGTTTGTATTTGATTTGTTGATGAGTCATATTGATTGTCCTGAACTGTTGGGACTTTTAAATATTTATACTCCAAATAGAGTTTATCGTCAACAAAATTTCTTATGCTCATCATTCCATAGAACTAATTATGGATTATTTGAAATAATATCACTAGCAATAAGAAATTTTAATTTATGTTATGAAGTAATTGATTTTAATCTTTCTAGAAAAAAAGCAAGAATGAATATCTCAAATTTTTTAGAAGAGAAGTAATTTTTATTAATATTATTAATTAGTTTTAAGTATATTATTGTTATAATCTGTAAAGGAATTATCCTGGTAGATTGAAATAAATAAATAAAAAAGTCTGATTGCTTATTGTGCAGTTCATTGTTAATTATTCTCCACATTTTTCTTGAATCATTAACTGAATTGCTAATTTTCCTATCAAAGCTTTCTTGTTTTGCATTTTTTATAAGTCGGATTACTTTGTTACGCAACGTTTTGAATTTAGAAGAAAAAGTTGAATTTTCAGGAAATTTTTTTTGGAGTTTGTAAAATGAGTCTCTCTCTCTCATTGTAAGCATGATTTCCTCATTAAACCATGTTTCATTTTTAGTTTTGAGTTTACATGTTTTAGTATTTTTAGATTTAATTGTAGTTATTGTTTCGATTAGAGAATCAAAATCAGTTATAGGAGTAGTTTGAATATAGTTTCGAAAATCATTATAAAAAGATTTATAATTAGTTTTATTATAAGTAATTTTATTAGTTACCCTCCTATTAGCCACAGGTATAAAAAGTGAGAGGTAGATGACTTTGTGATCAAAAGAAGCATTTTCCACAAGCCTAATAGTAAATTCAATTGACTTGTCTATGCTTCCCAGCGCATGGTCAATTAATGTGGAACTAATACTTGTAACTCTAGTCGGGAATTCGCTACTAACCCTGTTAAAAATTCTGACACCACTAGACTCAAGCATGTCCAAATAGTTGGCAATAATCGCGTTGTCGGCCAGTAAATCCAAGTTGGTGTCACCGACAAAAATAAGATTGTCAAATTTATGAAAAACGTTTTCAAGATGATTAATAAATTGAATTTTATCCTCATTAGGACTACAGTAGCTTTTCATCTTACCGAAAGTTGTTTCAATTACTGAAGTATTAAATTTATTGTCCTTCAACAGAACATTATACAATAGGCCATGTCTAACAAATAAGGATGTACCTCCACCTCTTAATTCTCTACAGTTATAAATAGCTGTATAACCCGGAATATTATAATACTTCGTTTCATCTGATTTTAGCCAAGTCTCACTCACAGATATGATGTCCACGGTCTCCGAATTTTTTATAAGAAGTGATTCTATTTCCGACAGCTTATTTTTGGTGCTACGAGCGTTGATACCTACAATATTTACAATTTTATTAGTAATATTCATTTTAAATTATTAGAAAAACAAATTCAACAGACAAAATTTAATAAGCTACTCTATTCCTAAAATCTTGTACTTTATTTAAGAATATAGGACAGTTTACACTGTTAGCTGAGTGATGGTATGAATAATTTTTGGCTTCGTAACAATTAGCGCAACACAAAACATCAGAATCACACTCCTGGGCTGAATGGTTACCTGCACATATGGAACAAACTTGAGTACCCCTGCAATTCGCTGCTATGTGGTGAAATTTCTGACATTTCAAGCATCTGACAATGAAGATGGACTCTTTGCAGTATACAGATTGCCAATTCAAGTTGATGTATCTGTCCTTCATTTTATGAAATGTGTCTTTTGGACATTTTAATACATAATTGAATTTTTTATTAACTTCACGACATGAAACAATGTTGAATACATCATTCTGGTCTAGAAACTGGTTTTGAGCAATAAGAGCATTTTTTATATCGTTGTCATCTTGATACTTGGTATCAATTCTTTTCAAAATTATTTTTGGCATTTTGAGTTCCGTTTTTTTCACATTGTAATCACTCCCCAGATTTGTTTTGGCTTGGGTCACGAATCTTTCAATATTATTTTCTGATTGAACATAAATTGCAATTCCGCCCTTGTTTAGTTTTCTTATTTTTTTTATAGGAATATTTATTTCCGCAGGATTTATTTTCTGTTTCATTATTTTCTCCGTTGTAACAGCATCTTGTTTATCATCAACTGGATTGACCAATACCAAAGGCATATTAGAAGGTAACTCTTTTTTGAGAATTTCAGCATATGTCTTTTTATTTTCTTGCTCATTTTTGCAATATGTACCTGCAGATATTTGATTATTTAACAATTCAAAAGCTTGGCTTAAATATTCATATTTTCCATTGATTTCTTTTACTTCTTTCAAAATTTCTTCCATTTTAATCATTATTAACGAAATCTTATCATTATTACTCACCTGTCCCTGTTTAGTGGACATGGGATTATAATAATTAGAACTTGATTTACCAGCAAAGGTGTTGTCTAACGATATGACTAATTTATTTTTATCTATAGATGCATTATTAGACGGTATGATTGATCTACGTTTATCATTATTGGACGCGCTGACTGATCTACGTTTATCATTATTTGTCACGTTATTAATCGGCTGAACTTGACATTCAACAGATTTGTAGTTGCTAATTTTTGATTTATAGATTTTATCAAATATCTCCTGAGGTAGGTCTGTGCAACCTTCGTGGAACCACATCATACATGTCATACATTTCAGTGACTTCACTTTTTTTCCAACATTTTTCCCACACTTTCCGCAAGGAAACATTGTTTTTTTCTTCGTTGGTTGCACCATTTTTTATTAAGTAATTAAAAAACTATTATTTCTATTTTGTCTTTTATTGTTTCTTTTTTTTTCCTTTTTCTTTTTCACCTTGCTGTGATAACAAGGTTATCAGCTCAATACAAAATTTGATTTTCAAGGCTATTAGCGCAGCAAGATTTTATTATAAGAAAAAAATGAATAGAAAAACAAAATCTTTTATATTCAATGTATCATATAATTCGGAATTATATATCTTATTATATTCGGAATTATATATCATTCCAATTATTTTAGAATAATTTTTAACCAGTGTGTATTTGATCTTATTCTTTTTATTAATTTTTTAATTTTAAATTTTTCCAATTATAATAATTTTATTTAATTATTTTTGGGAGAAAAAAAATTTTTTTGTTCTTATCTCTTTGACAATCAGAATCAGAATGAGCA